>JANSTS010010697.1:96100-111503 GCA_026546915.1 Sylvicola fuscatus
CTCAATACCAGCCAAAATGATCTGGCCACGTCTGAATTAGCGCTAGATACAACAAAAAATGGATCAATAGAAAAATTCACTGGACAATAACAACAATTTCAACAGTTAACTGGAACTCAATATCATCTCGTCTTCCCAATCAGACGTGTCACAGAAGTTCACCGACATATCCAATTGGATGTCGAGGCCTTAATTGTAAACCTCTTCCAACAACTGCCAAGGTGATTTTATGGTTTCCACAAACAATTGGTACTTGCCTCCGAGGTAGAGATTCCAGCTCCATGGTCAGATGTATCTGCACTGGCAGTGAAGCCGCGGAAGCCCTCAGTCCCACTTACGTCTGGCTGTGAAAGACTTACAGAACATTTCATGCATATGCATTTGTTATAATTCGACATGTGCAACAATTATTTTCATAGCAAAACCTTCTAACAATGATTTACTAGCAAGATTCCTTAGCGTTGATTTACCTAAACCAAAAAAAAACGTTGTGTTTTCTTGTAAGATTTGGATTAATTTAAATACTTTGCCAAAACATTTAAGTTATGAATTTCGCAGACATTAAAGTCTAAACTATTTTCCAATTGTCAAAATTTGCGCAAAATTTGTAATCTTAGCGTCAAACACTTAAAACTAAGAAGAAATTAGAATAGAACCTCACACTCGCAAGGAAACACTTACCAGTTACCACACACACACATGCACACACAGTCACGCATTCTTCTGTGTTAGAAACTCTGCATTGTAAACGCTGCACTCATTTCTTCATATGCACCTTCATTTTTGAGTTTCGCTCTCAGTTGAGTTGTGCGCGTCGGTTGGTGCGGTCTGTGTGTGACTTGTGTCTCGTGCCTCGTAGTGGCTAAAGTGTTTTTGCTTCTTTATTCATAATTTTTTTGTGATTTTATCTGTGAGTAGCAATGTACCAATAAGTTGTGAAATTACAAATGCGATATGAAATAATCATAAGTGACTTCCCGGCAAAGTACTCGCCAATAGACCTTGTGAGAAATCGATAAAACGCGCTCAGCCATGTGCTCAGGACAATTTGTTCCATTTTCATGACTTCTATTATATTTTTTAGTGCTGTTATGTGACGGCTGACGGCTGTTTTAATTTTGTTTATGTAACTGTAAATAGACACAGAGTCGGAAAGAGCCGCTTGCCAGACGAAGATCACAGTTCGAAGTGAAGAGTTCTGGCAAAACATTGTTTAAGCGCGTTTTAATAATCTTGATAAAAGTTTATTGGCAGATATTTCTGTCAAGCACTTGGCTCATCTAAAATTTAACTTCTAGCCATGACAATTGCTTTAAAGTATATAACGAACAGAAGACATAAATGAATGTATGAGTGTGTTGTGTGTGATAGTGTGAAAAAGTCAAATCATCGTGCGTACTCGAATTTTGCTCCCAGTCAGTATTTACTATTAATCTACCCAAGGCACGTTTGCTGGCTTGCCATTTTATATGGCTGCTGTTGCGGAACTCCTTATCGCAATTTACTTAATTATTGTATTCCTAGATTAGAACCTATATTGTGCAACTCATCCGGCTTTATTCAAAAATTCGGTTATGAAAGGTGAAATGTATACCAGTGAGTCAGTGCACCAATTGCAAACGTTTTGCACAATTTCATATGGCAACAGGTTATCTACTAACATATTGCAACTTCTTAATTATATTATTTACAGTCAGGTATTTGAACGTCACTTAAATAATTACGAATCGCAAATCATCAGTCGCAATTTGTTTGGTGTTCCAGGTACCTGCCATTAGTTGACAGCTCTGAAGATTCCAACAAGTAGTTTTCTTACAAATATTTTTCTTGCTAAATGTACTGAAAAATTTCTGATTTTTCTGAATTTGTGATAGAAACCATAAATTGATAAAATACTGTTTGAAAAATAATTTCGTATTCAGAGTTGTGTTAATGCCAATGAAACTGATAACGATTTTTTATGTCATTGATAACTGATAACATTCATTTGCTGATCTACTTCTAAAATATTTGCAAAAGCCCATATTTGACCAAGTAACCCAAATTTTCTACAACTATCTAGTTCCTGGTAGATTTGTTGCAAGTTTTCCTTATTAGACGTCCTACGAATTTATTAACTGAATTTCAAAATCACTGCAATCTTGATATAATAAATTAAATAAAGTGTCAAAATGTGACCAATTTGATATGTGATATGACACATAAGCATGTTTAATCACTTTTTTCATGGTGAACTAATATTACTAAACTAATATTACAACTACATCAGCCGTTTATTGTTAAAAGTAAACATATGTAATTATGACTAAGCATTTTTTTTTTTGAATCAAATTTTGCATGTAAAAGAATTTGTCTGTGGGAAGTGGAATCTTGTAATTGTCTTTTTATTTTAAACATAAAACGTAAAAAATACGTCACAATTTGTGGATGTATTAATGTTGCTTAAGTATTGGTATTTACAAATCTTTTTTTCGATTTAACATTATCTGCATATTCATAATCTAAATATGTATAAGTACTTTCTTACTGCTTAAGACACAAATTGTGAAATATATATTTGCAGACAAGTTACAAACTTCTTAGCAATTTATTAAATCCAAATGTTTTTTACGACGCAAGCAATTAAACAAATTGTAATTGGCGGCTCCCTTATCACTTTATTACATGACGTACGGTGACAGTGCGACTTTTTTATCTTCACAAATTCTTTTGTGAGATATTTGCGTGAATGTGTGCATTTTGATAAGTGATAACAATCTTATAACGTATTAAATAGGTTTTTTCGTTTCAGTAGTAAACGAATCGTTGAAGTGAATGTGTGGTGTGAACAAAAAATCTCCAAAGTGCTCACCTTCCATGTGCACGTGTGATAAAAAAAAATAAATAGAAATATTTTGCTAAAAATATGGAACAAATACATAAGGCTTTGCCTAAAAATCCTAAAGAGGATGCAAACGTGCTTTCAAAGACATTCCTGCTGTGGACGGTGGGAATTTTTAAGCAAGGATACAGTAAGGTGCTGGAATTGGGAGACTTATACCAACCCCTCGTAGAAGACAGATCAGAGTCGCTGGGGAATCGTCTTGAAAAGTGAGTAAATTTGTGTTTTTAATTCGTTTCTTGTGTGCCAATTTAATTAAGATTTTGTTATAACAAGAAATGGAACAGTGGAATGTTTTCTCATTTGTTATCTGTAAACATTTAAATTTTCCTTTTTAATAATAAGTCGACAAAGGTTTTTGATTTCAAACAGAATATTTTATTAAGAATAAGTCCACCACCAACATTACAATGCTATAGTTATGCTTAAGCCACAACCAAAGCGATTCCCAAATAAGGTGTAACCAAAACATTGGAAGGATCCACAGATTGTCTTGAAATTGCAATAGAAAATTAGTTAGTTTGAAGTTAAGTTAAGTTAATTGTTTTCTTACCCATCTACATAATCTGAAGTAGTTAAAGCCACGTAAACCTTCAATGAATCTGGTGTTTGTTCTCCAAATATAGCCCTAAGATTCACAGATTTTTCGCCATCTCCAAAGTTGAGAACAACGATAATCGGGTCACTGCCTGAAGCCGCTCTGTTTTAATTGAAGAATGTTAAATTAGCGAGTTCCGCGTTTTCTTTACGTATCAGTTAACTACCGCTTGTAAACCAATATGTTGTCGTCTACAAGGACAGGTTCATAGGTTCCATGCAATAAAGATTCACTTTCGCGTAACTGCACCAGACGAATAAAATTCTTGAGAGGGCTCCTGGCAGCAGCCAGTTGAGCTTCAACGTTGTTCTTCTTGTAGTCGGGTGACACTGGTAGCCAAGTATTTTCGGACACGGAAAATCCAGCCGAGGTGCTGTTGTCCCATTGCATTGGCGTACGCTCCGGATCTCGGCTGTTTGCCTCGTATGTCTCCCGATCGTGGGAACATGCTTGCGGATCAACCGTTAGCTCATAGCTGACATATGTGTCCAACATGGCGATCTCTTCACCCTAAAAACTTACTCGCGTAAGTAAGATACTCAGATATCGACTAAGATAGTTACATAATAAGTGACTGCCACTCCAGGAAGCGTCTGTGTCATTATGATCAACATATCAGCTCTCTCAGGTCCGAATCTCGATGTGAATCGTTTGTTGTCGTGATTGCCCAGCTGTAAATTGTGTTTTTTTATTTTAATTAATTATTTAATGTTCATACGCTAATTTTCATCCGCTAATTTCACATTCGCGTATATACTTACCACCCAATTGGCGTAACCTCCTTTTGGCACTCGCTCAATCCAAGAATCAATGCTCTGCTTCCAATCCCTTCCAGTGCTATTTATATTCAAGCTTGTGATGAACTCAAAATTGAACGGCACTTGTGCTCCATTCAACTGACCGTTCGCCCCGTAGTACAAAACAGCCTCGTCCAGTGGCTGGTACGCTTCCGTCATCAAAATCCTAGTCTCACCGCCGTGCTCCTTGGTGTAATTCAACAGTATGTCATGCCACTCGTAAATTACGCCATAATTCTCGGGTTGGCCCTGCGTGTAAATGTGCTTCAAGTGGCAGTGATCGTTCGGATCCGGACACAATCCACTCAGTGGTTCATCGGGGAACTTGCCATCAATGATCGCTTCGTACAAGAATGGACACGAGTCAATCCTAAATCCAGATACACCCTTGTTCAGCCAAAACAGCAAAACTTCATTCAACTTGTCCATGACAGCTCTGTTCCGGAAATCCAAGTCGGGCTGCTGCACAGCAAATTGATGCAGATAGTACTGCTGACGTTGCTCATTCCATTCCCAAGCGCCATAGCGGAACGCACTCAGCCAGTTATTGGGTGGCACTCGATTGCCGTTCGCATCATAAGTCGCATTCACCCAAACGTACAAATCCTCGTAGCCAGGCTCACGATTAATTGACTTCCCAAACCACTCGTGCTTGTCACTTGTGTGGTTGGGCACGAAATCCAAAATTAGTTTTATGTCCAGTTCGCGGCAACGATCAGCCAACCTCTCGAAATCCTCCATGCTGCCGAATGCCTCTTGGATTCCCGTAAAGTCAGAGATGTCGTAGCCAAAGTCCACCATGGGCGAAGAGAATATGGGTGACAACCAGATACCCGTGATTCCGATGAGCTTGAAATGCTCCAATTTCTCTGTCACCCCATTGAGGTCGCCGATTCCATCGCCATTGCTGTCCTTGAACGATCTTGGATAGATTTGGTAGAAATTGCC
The DNA here is from genome assembly GCA_026546915.1 of Sylvicola fuscatus. NCBI lineage: Eukaryota > Metazoa > Arthropoda > Insecta > Diptera > Anisopodidae > Sylvicola > Sylvicola fuscatus. The sequence goes on from JANSTS010010697.1 coordinate 101,325, forward strand.
ACCAACCCACCAATCCTCGCGCTTCGCTAGTGATGACGTGGATAACCAAGCGAGAATAGCTAACGTCAGCAGTTTGACTGACATTTTGGTCAATTGTGTTACTGCACTCAGTAGAATTACTTAGTTGAACTAGTTTTCAGGTGTTTTTATACTAAATGGAATGGTCTGAATTAATGCAATTCTTATGCAAATGTTTGTTCAATTGAAGTTTGTTATATTTATAAAAAATCGATTGTAAAATATGAACTAACAGTGTTAATTTTCCATTTATTACATTGTCGTCATTATAAAATAGTAGAAATAATAAAAAACACGTGGCAGGGAGGGTCGGCGCAGTAGTTAATAATCGTACAACTCTTAAATATATTCTTAAGCCAGAAATTGTCAAAAATAATAGTCGAAAATAATCTTTTGCACATAGCTGATCAAAACCTTATTCTATCAAAAACGAAAATCGTTTTTGACCTTGACATATTTAGCAAAGTTGTTGACATAATTAAAATTAATGCACTTTGAAATAATATTTTCAAGCGCCTTACAATTCAATTCTAAATGAAATTTCTACTAAAAATCCTTTGAATGCATATCCCAGGTATACAGGTGTTTGATTAACTAACTTAATCAACCACGTATCTCAGATTTGAATTCATTGCTTGCTTATTATTATTAAAATTAACATTTCGTTTAATATTTCAGCACGCTAGTCGGATTGTGGGTTTTTGCAAAATTGTTAGAATCATAATTTGCTACATCTTAAATAAAATTAAGGGTTTAACACTAACAATCGCTTCTCATGAGATTTATAGTATGTGCCTCCAAATTGGTGTCTTAAACCAATGCAGCCAGCTAAAAGATAATAATTTGTGGATTAAAAATAGATTTTTCTTTTGAATGACCAACAAAACACTGAATTATTGTCTGTGGAATTTTTTCCTTCGTATTTCTATACAAAAAAAAAACGTGGCCTTCTCCAGTCAGATTAAAATATTCACATACAATAATTGTGACCATTCGGTTACTTCTACTCACACTTATCTCTCTCAACATTCGCCTTTTCCTTGTAGTTGTCATTATCATCTGACATTATTGTGTTTAATGTTCACTTTTCTGCAATGTGGGTTTTAATATTCTATTCACAGAATCCAGCTAGTCATCACTCGCTTCAATTATAATAACAATTTATTAATCACATGCAAAATGAATATGTGCATTGAAATGCATTATGCACACGAGTTCAGTTTAAATACGCGCTCTGCTCATAATTCAAATGTTGCTGTTCTCCAAATCGTTCTTATGTCTAATCATATTTTAATCAAATGCACGCCACAAGATGAAGAACATTCAGTCTATATTATTTTCTTGATATTGATGGTTATACTTATTTTACTGAAAAGTTTTTAATGAAATTTTATATTTTTAAATAATAAATACACTTAATTAACTTACCATTTTTATAGTTACTGAGAATTCTTGAGTAAAATAATCAGTATTTCGATTTTCTTATTGTAATAAATTTAAATTTACTTGTATTAATAATGAGTAATATCTGACAAAATAGTTGTTCTATGTTTGGAGGAAAAGTAATGTTATAATGAAAGAAAAATCAAATGAAGAAAAGCCGCCCGTTACAGTGATGAGCACTCAGAGGGGTGAACTTTCTTCGTGCGTAACGGCCGTTCTTTCTTCTGCGGCCATTGCTCGTCGAGGGCGGATGTGTTTCGTGTTCACGTTTTTGTGCTGACCAGACTTGCGATCACAATAGTGTCATCATATGTTTCTCAAATTGGTACATCCAACGCGGCTATCATTCAATATGCGATGAGATTCGTTTTTATCGCCAATTTGTTTACAAGTTTCAATAAATCCTAATCATAATTTATATGTTTTTGAAAACAAACAATTTTTTTTTAACGACACTTTTGATAGCTTGAAATAGCTGCTGTATTAGCTTTTACTTCAGAATCCAGCTGATAATTTTAAAACTAAGACGATTTTCTTACAATTTCCAAAATTGTTGTGAGAAAATTGTAATCATAAAAGAATTGAATATAAGATGACTCTCTACTCCTTCTACTGGTAACTTTTTAACTTTAAAATTTGAGTAATCAAATATTATTGGTTCATAGTTATGTCATCAAAGCATAACACAAAACAAAATTGTTTATTATACAATTACCAACCTTGATAATTCTGTAATAAAAAACATTGAATTCCAGATAGGTCATCTCGTCACGCTCGACTCATTACGAAATGAGTTTATGTTTTTGTCCTCATCATTTTTTACCAATTGTCCAATTTTTAAGGTTCCACGAGTGACTGCGTGTAAGGGTCTACCGTAATTAGAATCGAATTTGTGTATTTTAACACAAAAAAAGGAAAAAAAGTTGGTCAAAAGTTCCCAAGTCCACTCTCTATTTTTGCATCAAATTTAAGATGTTAAACATTTAACGTAACGTTCTTTCGTGCAAGACTCAGCTTTGAATTTAACTTTCTTTCTTGAATGAACTACTCGTATTATCTTTAACTCGGATGACATTAACGCCAAAGTATCTAGTTATTTAATTGTAAGATGCTTTCTGTTACGAACAACAAAATTATCATATTTACTAAACATTATCTAGAATTTGTTATGTTTTCTATGTATTTACGAATAGTTACTAATATTAATATTGTATAGAAGATAAGCTTTATAGTTTGCACAATATTTCATTCGTTATCAATGTTTATATTCTTGTATTAAAATAGAATTCTGCGATGCTTACATATTAATTAAGTGCAACTTTTCTGTGTAAAATTACTTGTTACTTGTGAATTTCAAAAACATTTTTAATTTATTACAATTCTAATTCGCCATTTCATTACAATGTTATTCAAATTCCTAAAAATCTTTTGCTTTTGTCACACTTCAATCAATCTTTAAGAAACTGTTGATTAAATTATGATCACGTCCGAAATATGTCAACTAAAATTTCTAGAATCGCCAACACCATTTAATGCGTTGGCGCTTCATCATAATTGGAATGGGACTTATACAGCAACATATTCTTTAAAAGATGCTCGCCATTATTCCTAAAGAAATTTAATATGCTTGTCACGATTGCGGTGGTGCGTACCTTATACTTTTAAAATAGCAGGTTTTCGCACGAATTGTAACATCTTTGGGCCGATGGCCATTTCATTGTCTGCCAATATTGATTCTCTGGTTTGATTGACGGCATATAGTGATTCGATCTTCGATGGGGAAGAACCATTTGTGATTCACACAAACAGAACTTAAGAAAGAATGTTGGTGGAAATTGGGTGACTTGGGTGGTATCATTTTGTTTGATGTTTCCGATTTGAGTTATTTTCTCTACTATTGATCTTACAATTTTCTAATCCAAATAATTTTCTTAATTGCAGAAAATGGAAACAACAAGAAGCCAAAGATGGGAAACCCTCACTTCTGCGTGCCATTTGCAAAACCTTCTGGCGCGAATACAGTCTGATGGCACTTATCGTCGTGTTCAATGACATCTTTGTTCGGCTGGCCCAGCCCATCCTACTAGGTCGTCTCCTAACATACTTCCGCAAAGACTCCACAATGGCACACGAGGAGGCGCTCTACTACGCCGGCGGAATCATCATCCTCAACGGCATCAACGCCATGTGCTTCAACCATTACACGCTGGACGCCTTTCACAATGGCATGAAAGTGCGCGTCGCCGTCTGCAGTTTGATCTATCGCAAAGCCCTGCGATTATCGCACACTGCCCTGGGTAACACAGCACCTGGCAAGGTGGTGAATCTGCTGTCGAACGATGTCAATCGTTTTGACATCGTTTCCATTTTCATCCACTCAATGTGGAGTGCCCCGCTACTAAGTATTGTCGTGGGAATTCTACTTTGGTTCGAAGCTGGTTGGGCGGGAATGGTGGGCATTATCGTCGTCTTCATCGTCGTGCCTCTGCAATGTGAGTATTTTTGTTTGTTTGATCAATACAGTTTGATTGATTTTAATGATATCGTACCAACCGGCAGCTTACACAGGAAAACTATCATCGAAATTCCGACTTGCTACTGCCCTAAGGACTGACGAACGCATCAGATTCATGGACGAGATCATTATGGGCGTTCAAGTGATTAAAATGTACGCTTGGGAGAAGCCGTTCTCCAAATTAATTGCAATGGCGCGAAAACTTGAGCTGAAAGTTGTGCGGAAAAACTCCTACGTACGAGCTTTGTTCATGACGTTCACCCTGTTCACCACAAGAATGGCTATTTTCTGCACAATGCTGGCTATCGCGTTGTCTGGCCAGGAGTTGAACGCAGCAAAGGTGTTTGTCATCTCTGCCTACTTCAATATCATTGCACAAACGATGTCAGCCATGTTTGTTCGTGGCGTTGCTGAAATCGCCGAGGCGCTGGTCGCCTTCAAACGTCTACAGAATTTCTTGGTGCTTGAGGAGAAGGGTGCCACTAGTGAGGACATTAAACTGAAGGAAATGAACAAGCTCGGTTTAAATGGTAATCCCAATGAGAAACAGAAGCTGCTAGAAGCAGACAATAACCTCGATGACGATGTAATTTTGTCAATAAAAAATGGTACCGCCCGTTGGCAGGTTGGTGACTCGGGAGCATACAAACCAAAGAAATCCAAAAAGGAAATGTTAGCAATGCCGGTTGAGAATGGTGTTACCGGCAATCCAACACTTGAAAATATAGACTTCACTGCCAAGCAGGGCCAGCTGATTGGTGTCATTGGGGCCGTCGGCTCCGGCAAGACTAGTCTCCTGCAATTGATTCTGAAAGAATTGCCTCTTGAGTCTGGCTCCTTAGTTATTAACGGAAACGTTTCGTTCACATGTCAGGAGCCTTGGGTATTCGCCGGTTCTGTGCGACAGAATATTCTCTTTGGTGAAGAAATGCTTAAGCACAAGTATGACGCTGTGGTTAAGACGTGCGCCTTAGAAAAGGACTTTGAACAGTTTGAAAACGGCGATAAGACAATCATTGGCGACAGAGGAGTTTCTCTGTCCGGCGGCCAACGCGCTCGATTGAGTTTGGCTCGTGCTATCTATCGAGATGCCGATCTGTACCTGTTGGATGATCCTTTAAGTGCTGTGGACGCTCATGTAGGAAAGCATTTGTTTGAGGCTTGTATTGGACCAAAAGGTAGACTTCAGAAGCAGAAGGCTACAAGGATTTTGATAACGCATCAAATTCATTTCCTCAAGGAAGCGGATTGGGTCATTGTCCTTAAAGACGTATGTAATTGTGCATTTTTCACTTATTAATATTATTATACTAAAAAATTGGTTTGGCTTTGTACAGGGAAAAATTGAAATGCAAGGATCTCCTGAAATCTTATCAAAGAGTGGCATTGATTTAGCAAAATTACTGGAAGCAGAAGAATTGGAAGCCGAAAGCGATCCATTAAAAAGGCAACGTAGCCGCACTCAGTCCAAATCGTCGATATCATCATCAGTTCACTCAGTTGCAGGAGATGATGAGGCAGAACAGGAAAAAAAAGAATTGGAAAAATCTCAGGAAATTGTCCAAATGGAAGCGACTTCCAAAGGAACAGTCCAAGGGTCGGTCGCTGGAAATTATTTACAAGCTGGCGGTAATCCGATTGTTGTGTTTTTCGTTGTGTTGCTTTTCTTGATGACTCAAGCTGCGGCCAGTTTGGCTGATGTCTGGGTGTCATTTTGGGCTGGACAGGAAGAACTGCGAACATTCTACACAAACAACAACCAAACTGCGGAAGAAGGGTTCAACAATACAGCGCCAGTGAATGATACACTTGATGTGCGTTCAAATGATCCATTGGATGATTTAATGAGTACCGAGTGGCTGATTAATATTCATGCTATTTTGGTGTGCTCAATCTTTTTGATTGGCATTGTGAGGTAAACACGATTTTTTAATTTCTCTGGTTTTTTATTGTTTTTACGTAAATATTATTCCAGATCTGTCTCGTTTTATTCCATTTGTATTCGCGCCTCTCAGAACCTTCACGATGGTATGTTCAAAGGAGTTGTTAGTGTGAGTATCTTGAACGTAATATTTTATTGAAATACTTTAATGAAATTTACATTTGGAATTGCAGACTACAATGAGGTTCTTTGACACAAATCCATCCGGCCGAATTCTTAATCGATTTTCCAAGGATATTGGCGGTGTTGATGAGTTGCTCCCGAAAGGAATTTTAGACGCTGGTCAATTTATTTTGATGATTGTTGGCTCTTTGATTGTCACATCAACAGTTCAAGCATGGTTCCTGGCTCCATTGGCTGTTCTCTCAGTTCTCTTTTTCTATGTACGAAAAGTTTACCTCAAGACGTCAAAGAATGTTAAGCGATTGGATGGAATAAGTATGTCAGAACTGATGATCTGGTAACTGGTTTAATTAATCCAAAAAATTGTAATTCCAGCGCGTTCTCCTGTATTCACCCATTTGGCTGCATCCCTTAATGGCCTCTCAACGATTCGAGCATTTGGCGCTGAGCCAATTCTTATTGAGGAATTCGATGTTCATCAAGATTTCCACACAGCCACTTGGTACTTATTCATCTCCACCAGCACAGCCTTTGGCATATGCTTGGATCTCATTTGTTTGATATTCATTGCGATTGTCACGTTTAATTTCCTCCTCCTTGACATGGGTATGTTGGCATTTATAAGCCTATAAAGACTTTGGAAAATAATTGTCGTGAATTTCAGGTGTTCTCGGTGACCGAGTGGGCTTAGTCATTACACAAGCCATGTCACTTACTGGCATCCTCCAATGGGGAATTCGTCAGAGTGCCGAAGTAGCAAACCAATTGATGGCTGTTGAACGGCTTCTAGAATACAGAGACCTACCTGAAGAGAAGCAGCCGGAAGTTCCTCGCGAAGTGCCCAAATCATGGCCAGACCAGGGAAAATTGGAATTCAAAAATGTAGTCTATCGTTACTTCGAAACTGCAGAGCCTGTCCTGAAACATTTGAGTTTCTCTGTAAAACCATGCGAAAAAGTTGGCATTGTCGGACGAACTGGTGCTGGGAAATCCTCGCTTATTGGGGCTATATTCAGATTGGCTCAAGTTGAAGGTGGCATTGTGATTGACGGTGTTGATACGTCAACAATTAGCTTGGAAGATTTGAGATCAAAAGTTTCAATTATTCCTCAAGATCCAGTTCTATTTTCAGGAACTGTTAGAAGGTGTGTGAATCTCTGTTTAGTTAATTTTACCTATCTAACTTGGTGACAATTTTTAGGAATCTGGATCCATTTGAGGAGTATCCTGATGACGCTATTTGGCAATCACTGGAGCAGGTCAAACTTAAAGATATCGCATCAGGGCCATCTGGTTTGCAGTCACCAGTCACCGCTGGTGGAGGAAACTTTAGCGTTGGACAACGCCAACTTTTGTGTCTGGCGCGTGCTATTCTTAGAAATAACAAACTTCTCGTTCTCGACGAGGCTACTGCCAACGTTGATCCACAGTAAGTGACTGATAACACGTTAAAAAAGGTGTCACTTAAAAAAAACAAATTTTTTTTTTGCAGCACGGATTCACTTATTCAACTAACCATCCGTACTCGGTTTGAGAACTGTACCGTCCTGACAGTGGCGCATCGTCTCCACACCATTATGGACTCGGATCGAGTGCTCGTCATGAGTTTCGGACAAGCCTCCGAATTCGACTCGCCGCATGCTCTGCTGCAAAAGCCAAGCGGTTACTTTAAGGAAATGGTGCAGGCCACCGGTCCCGCTGAATCAGAGCGGTTAATTAAGATTGCACGTGAAAAGTATGAATCTACACACAAATTGTCTTAAGTTAAGCACACACAGTTCAACGTATTCTACTTTAACGCTATATGATAATTAAAATGTAATTCACTTTACATAACCAACAAACTGCAAACAAATCAATTTTTTTTACGGATTTAGTCCACTTTGGCCTACGTTTCGTAAGATGTTCGGATTCTTTTCTAAATGTACAATGGTGCTGAGATAAAATGACTCATTATTAAATTTACTTATAATATTGTCAATTGAAGGCCTTCAAAAAACATTTTATCTATTGAATTGATATATGAAACGAATTATATAGGTATTTGTATAAATGGCACTTGTTTATGTATTTTTAAACAATTTTCTGTTAAGTTATTAAGATTATTATATTTATAATTAAGTGTACCTGTAAATGTGTTAAGTATATTGATAACTGCAATTACCTTTTTGTATAAAACTAACCGATAGCTGTCTGTGCATTAGTGGTTGCATATACTTAATCATATGTAAAGTATTATCTGTGAACAAACAACATGTTACTTAAATTACTAAGCATAATTAGTACGGTAATGATAAAAGTTATATATTTTTCTAAAGATGGCTGCTTAATGCATCCATCGTTTACATCTTTGTGCCACTGAAATACATACCTCAAATACGCTAATATTTTATATGCATTTTACAAATGTAGAAAACAACACTTTATTCAAACAACTGCGCGTCTTCCACTATAAAATAGCACATTGCTTTACTTAATTTTTGTAAAAAAAAACTCGTTGTGATGTTAACAGGGAAATAAATTATAATAAGATTAAAGTTATTATATTAATATCCAACTTTTTTAATAAGATTATTTTTATGATATTGGGTCTGGAGTTTCACCCTTTTAAAGACTTTTTCATATTCTTTATGATTGGTGGCAATAAGAGATCTGTGGTCCTGAAAAGGACCGGTATATTAACTGGAATATTGTTGTGAGGGTCAAGAAGGGTATCTTCTAAAAACTAAAATGGGCGGGAGGACTTTCGTGTTCAATTACCAAGATATTAAACAAAAAATGAAAAGGATTGAATTTACCCTAAACATTGCAATTGTCCAAATATTTTATTTTTAGTAATTCAATAATTTAGGCACAAATCCATACAACAACTTTTGTATAAAATGAATATTTTTGAGTATTTCAGGATTTCAGGATACAGCAATATGATCTTTGAGTAAGAATTTTATGATTTTGTGAGATTTCTTTATCAATTTCATGTTTATTATGAGACGCTGTTAATCACTTTCATAATTAAAGTTCCAAGATAACTTCAATTTGTATAATTTCCCTAAAATGTTCAAGCAAATGTAACAGGCGAGCAGAAACCAGAATTAGCAGCAGATCTTCAAAAAGTCGTTAAATGACGACTTTCAAAAAGTCGTTAAATAACGACTTTCAAAAAGTCGTTAAATAAAGACTTTCAAAAAATCGTTTAATAACGATTTTCAAAAAATCGTTAACGACTTTTTTGTTGACCAGCTTCGAAAAGGTCGTTAAATTGCCTAAACGCAAGCGGTTTTCAAATACCTCTCTAACTTTTCATACAAAAGTAACAGGCGAGCAGAAACCAGAGTTAGCAGCAGGTCTTCAAAAAGTCGTTAAATGACGACTTTCAAAAAGTCGTTAAATAACGACTTTCAAAAAGTCGTTAAATTACGACTTACAAAAAATCTTTAAATGACGACTTTCAAAAAGTCGTTAAATAACGACTTTTTGAAAGTCGTTAAATAAGGACTTTCACAAAGTCGTTAAATAACGAATTTCAAAAAGTCGTTAAATAACGACTTTCAAAAAATCTTTAAATAAGGACTTTCAAAAATTCGTTAAATAAGGACTTTCACAAAGTCGTTAAATAACGAATTTCAAAAAGTCGTTAAATAACGACTTTCAAAAAATCTTTAAATAAGGACTTTCAAAAATTCGTTAAATGACGACTTTCAAAAAGTCATTAAATAACGACTCAAAAAGTCGTTAAATAACGACTTTCAAAAAAATCATTAAATAACGACTTTCAAAAAATTGTTAACGACTTTTTTGTTGACCAGCTACGAAAATTTCGTTAAATTGCCTAAACGCAGGCGGTTTTCAAATAAAGAATCAACTTGCTACTGTTTCTGCTCGCCTGGTACAATTTCACTAACTTTTCATACAAAAGTAACAGGAGCGCAGAAAACAGAATTTTCAGCAGGTCAACAAGAAGTCGTTAAATTGCCTACACGTAGGCGCTTTCAAATTTCTGAATTAACTTGCTGCTGTTTCTGCTCGCCTGGTAGAATTTCTCTAAATTTTCATACAAAAGTAACAGGCGAGCAGAAACCAGAATTAGCAGCAGGTCTTCAAAAAGTCGTTAAATGACGACTTTCAAAAAGTCGTTAAA
>JANSTS010010698.1:26167-47912 GCA_026546915.1 Sylvicola fuscatus
TAATTGTTTGAAATGTTCTCACCTTGCAGGTGAGTGTGTGTGTGTTGAAGTGATTGGCAATTTTTAGTATTTTTCATTATTATTTTTTGGAGTAATTTTAATTGTCGTAATTGGGTTTCACAGAAATTCGCTATCTATTTTCACTTCGCTTCTCTCGTTTCCTCTTCTTTCGTTTTGTTTTCTTCTTCTTTAAATTCTATATAATTTAATTTCTTGATTTATTTTAATAATATTTTAGTAGTACTAGTAAATAGTAATAATAATTAATTAATAATTTGTATGTACAGTGTTTGTTTTTTTCTTCTTCTTCTTTTTAAATAATAATAATAATAATCATAACAGTTTATTACATCATATTAAGATTAATTAATAATTTCATACTCAATGTACTGTATTTAATTTTAATTTCTTTAACTGCGTTTTTGTGGTTTTTTATTTTATTTTTACTTTTGGTCATTTTCATTAAAACAGTAATTCTTCAATTTCTTGTAATCGTGACCATTTGATTTCTACCGCATAGTTTGTAATTTTTCTCAGTTAATTTTTAGTTTTTTATTTAATTTATTAATTCTTCATTTAACTACGATTAGTTGTAATTTCTTTTCTTTTTATTTATTTTGTTTTGTTTCTTCTAATATTACACTTACAACACTAATTTCAGAAAAACAAAAATGAAAACTGCGTGTAAAACAACGTTTTAATAATTATTACTTATTATTGTTTTGTTTAATTGTTTTTTTTTTTCTTGTTTTCTTGTGGTGGAAAAAAATATAATAAATCACTTAGAACAAAATCAATTATTATATATTATTTATTTCATATATTATAGTGTTTTTTTTTCTTGTTTTCTTTATACATATAATTTAACAACTGCTCCATAACTAAACCATCATTTTAAAATCGGCTCAATTACATTTAGTTTTTACAATTATGTCCTTAAATCTCAGCATTTACTTGCATATACTTAGAGTTTCACTTCGTTTCTTCGGCTCCACTCATCGTGATTACAATTTTTTATTATTAACGCTAGTTTAACGTTATTTTTATTGTGTTTTTTTTTTGTTTACTATATATATATTTAGTTTGTTTTGTTGTTTTTATTTACTCATCAGCTATATGTTTCTGCTATTTATTACATTTACTTGCATGTGTAGTGAATTTACTTAATAATTATGACCTATAATTAAATTATGTTCATCGTCATCGTCCTTGTCGTCATCTTTGTTTTTTTCTTAACTTTGTCAATTACGTAAAATCAAATCGTCAATTCAATATCGTCAAAATTGGGTAAAAGCGTTTTGCTATGCCTAACTTGCTTGTGGTTAGTTACTACAAATGTCCTAAATGGTTTGCGTCCTTTTTCCGGGTAATTGTGTGTTTATCAAGTGGTACTAGCCGCTAGAATTGTCGTTAGCCGTCCAGTGATCGCGTTTCGTCCTTGTACTAGCCGCCGCCATCGACAAGGTATCGAAACCGAGTCGCTGGATTGCTATACGATCGGCTATACGGTTGCAATGACAATCAACAGGTGAGAGAAATCGCAGACGCGATTCAGCAGGTCAGGTGCGATACGCGCCAGCTTGTCAACGGCGAAATCGCACGACGGGAATATGTGCACAACATAGGCGGCCGCCTGGTCACTGCCGCTCACCGACGGTATGTTGACAATGCCGGCCGCCTGCTTCTGTTGCAGATACGTGATGAAGGCCGTCTTCAGATTGGCCGACTGCTGCATGACGTCGTTCTGGTCGCGACCGCAAGGCAGCGCCAGCAGCATACAATGTTCATTGATAGTCTAAAAACAATGCGATCCGTTAGTTATGGACGATTGCAAACACCTTGGATGTGTTCAAGGACGAATGACTTACCTGCATCTTGCGGGCCACCCCCTCCAGCTGAGTCTGCTCCAAACGCATACGCTGCGCTATACGCATCGGCGGCGTCGATCCGTCACTGTTGCACGGCAATGAGTCGGTAGCTATGGCCGGATTGCCGTGCACAAAGTGCATTTGCACGGCCGCCTGGTCCGTCTTCAGTGCCAGCAAGCCCTGCCACATCAACGGATACCGTTGCAACAGCATCAGCAAAGAGTCCGCTTGCGGTACCTGCTGTGGAGGTGTCGCCATCTGCAACTGACGAGCCGTGGGCGCTGGCAGGGCCGGCACCAAACTGCCATGACCGGGAACGCTGGTATGAGCTATTTCGCAGAAATGACGTTAGTTTCTGTTTCGCAGAATTGTTTTATCGATTTTTTCACTTACCAGAAATTGATGAACGAGTTTCTCGCTCCTTGTCGACATCTCGCTGCTGTTGGTGGTGTTGCAGCTCAATCTCATGCTCTAGTTTGTGCATATGCGACAGTGGATATGTGCTGATGGCAGCCGGCTGGGGTGGGAAGCATCCAGGCGCTGTTGCCACAACGTTATGCGGCACCCGGTGGGCGGGCGGCGGTGGCTCGTAGTACCGAACTCCCATGTCTGGGTAGTAGGGAACCGGAATGCGGGAGCCGCGCAAATAAACTTGCTGGACTTGTGGCGAGTCTAAATTGGGGAAAAATTTGATTAAAAATTGTCGCATTTTGTGCACATTTTTTTTTAGCAATTTACCTGTAGTTCGGTCTTGTGGACTCTGAATGCCTTCTTGCTCCTGTTCCTGTTCCTGTTCTTGCGCGCGCCGATACTGATGCAGCATGTATTGTTTTCGGGACACACCTCGAATGGATGAAGAGTACGATACGTCACCCTAAAAAGGATTTATAAATAAATGAAATTAGTAATTGAGTTGAGAGAGACATCAAAAGCGATCAAATTTCGGTCCAATTCTACCAGTGCACAAACTACATAAAAGAAAACATAAATGAAATGATGAGGAGGATTCATTACCGCTGCAACGGGAGTAGCCTGCTGATGAGCGGGCGGTGGACTATGTTCACGCGCCGCATTATAACCGCCACCGACGTCACCATGCTGTTGTCGTACGTAAGTAGCGTCCAATGGGAAAACATTTGCATTCAATGGTTTAGTAAAACCGTCAACATTCATAACACGAGAAGCTGTAGAAGCAGTGATCGGCGATGCTACACTTACCAAACTAGCCTCGAACGCGGGCACGGGCAATCCCGGCTGCTGCATTATGTGGCCGCGCTGTGCTTGCCAGTGAGGACTCACCGGCGGTACCGAAACACGTGAGCTGCTGGCACCTGGCGACGACAAAACAAAGGCCATTTAAAAAAAAGTATAATTTTAGAATGAACAATTCCCCATTCAAATGAATTCCGAGAAAAATGGAATTTCAATGGAGGAAAGAAATTATAGCGGAAATCGTCATACCTGTAACAATCGGCTGTTGGCTAACAAGATGCTGCTTGAGAGGAGGACTTGCCACGGCACCAGTCAGAATTTGCGGTGGCTGATGGAACGCCATCACTGGCTTGTTGATTGGTGGACTGGGCTGTTGATGTTGTGGCAGTTGCTGTTGCTGCTGCACTGGCGGCGGATTCGGTATCGGAGTGCGTGACTTCATCTGAAGAACTGACGTCGAACTGGCAGCTACGTTGATCAATTGTTGCGGCGACGGCTGCTGCTGTGGCACTACTGACGCTTGTTGGTGCATGCTCATTGCCTGCTGCATGATATTGTGTTGGCCGCCGATTGACTGTGGTTGTAGTATTGGCTGTTGTGACGTTGGCTGCTGTTGCGCAGCAGCGGGTGACTGAGTGGGCGGTGGCACCTGTTGCTGTGGCGTCGGTGGCTGTTGCGATGGTACGTTTTGCACCACCGTCTGCATTTTGCCACCTGAATTGATGTGAAGTATTTGCGGATGTCCTTGAATTTGTGTGTGTACAACCGATCCCGTCTGTTTGATTGGCGACTGAACAACCACCGACTGGGCCATCAACTGTTTCGGCTTGGGATGTGTTTGTTGCATTACCATTTGCACGGGATGTGGTTGGTGCACAACCTGCGGCTGTTGCTGGTGCACAGCTTGCTGTTGATGTTGTTGCTGATGCGTCAGTACAGGATGTTGTTGTGTCATCGGTGAGCCACCCTTCTTCTGGATAATGGTGGACATTTGTCCCGGCAGCAGTTGTTTGGCGTGCAAAACTGTCGGATAGCCGCTGGGAGAGTGAGGCGACAATTTGGCGCCGCTTTGTGTGTGCAGCAGAATGTGTTGGTCGTCGATCAGCACAGTCGGTTGTTGCTGATGTTTCGTTGTCACATTTATGATGGAAGTCTGCGGCAGCTGGTGTGGCGGAAGCGACGTCACATATTTGGCATTTTGCACAACGACGCTGGCCGTCTTTGCCTTATCCAAATGCAGATTGGTTGGCTGCGACGGTGGATGTTGTTGCAAATGTCCAGGCAACTGCTGCTGCGACGACTGCTGTGGCTGCGAATGAAGTTGATGGTTCTTCATCTGCTGTTGGTGTTGTTGCTGCTGTTGTTGTTGCAGATGATGTTGCAGCTGCTGGTGTTGCTGCTGAATCTGTTGTTGAATGTATTGCTGTTGCTGCTGTTGTTGGTGCAACTTTTGCTGGTGCAATTGCGCTGCCGTCGGATGTTGGCTGTGAACCACAATCGGTGACTGTTGTGGTGTAACATTGGACGATATAATTGTTGTCTGTGGCATGGCTTTCTTGTTGCCGCCGCCGCCACTACCACCATGAGCTGGAGCCAGTATATGAGCTTTGATGGGTAGCGCTCGCGTCGACGGCGAATGCTGAGCGGGACTGGCCGATTGGTGTTCAACAACAACCGTCGGTGGCTCTGCGTGGGCCAATGGCACTGTAATCTTGGCGCCGGCTTGTATGTGCGCTGCTGTCGGTGTGGAGACACCGTGTGGCATTGGCACCATAATTGGCTCGCCATGCGATGGATTCGGCAGCTTTGATGGTGTTCCAGGATTCACCAGAATGATTTTGGCTGGTTCGATTGGCCGATCTGGATATCTGTAAAGCGTGTGCGCCGGCGGTGGTGCCGATTTTGTCACTACCACGTGATGAAGTGGTTGTTGTTTGGCATGCAGATGGGACGGTTGCGTCGCCTGTTGCTGTTGCATCGGTTGTTTTGGTTGCAACACCTGTTGAGGATGAGGCGATGGCTGTGGCGCATGTGATTGTTGCAACTTTGGCGGTGGTTGTGGCGGCTGTTGATGGTTTTGGGAAGTTGTCTGTTGAATTGGTTGTTTTGGTTGTACCGGATTATGCGGAATCGGTTGTTGTTGAAGCAACATCGGCTGTTGTACCAGTTTTGGTTGCGGTTGTAAAACAATCTGAGGCTGTGGCTGCAGAATTGGAGTTGCCTGTGCTGGTGGTGGTGGTGGCGGTGGTTGTTGTTGTTGTTGCGGCTGTGGTGGCGGCTGCTGTGGCTGATGTGGAATCGTCGGGTGCTGTTGCTGTGGAGCAGTTTGCTGCCGTGCCACCATTATTGACGGTGTCATTGAAATAACCGACGTAGTAGCACTAGCTGCCTGTTGGGGTAGTCCTGCCATTGATGCAATGGTAGCCGTGACAGTGGCTGGGAATTTGGGCGCTCCTGATACAGGAACGTACTGACCTTCCTTGCTCTGACGCACCACAGTCAGCTCTCCAGTAACTGGGTCAATAAGCGTTAGTGGCTCACTCGGCTCGACAGTGCGCTTCTCTCCACCAGCCGTCTGAATTATGGTCGTTTTCTTGAGATCTAAAGATTGCGGAAGTTCTGGCAACTTCTTCTCGACTACAAGAACAGGCGGTGTCGATGCTGCCACCACATTTTCTACCAGTTTTGGTACAACAACCAGTTCCTTAGGCGTAGCCAAGACCGGCTCAAGCATATCCAAAGATGGCATGCAGGCTGGTTTCGGTTCATCAGATTTCAACTTCTCATCACTAGAATCCAATGATGTCTCAGATTGTTTGCGCTCCTTCCGATACCGACTGGCAGTGCGTGGGGATTTGCGCACATCAGAGGACGGCGGCGTCAACGGTTTGTCAGTGATTGATTTACCGCCAATGTTACTGTTTCTGGTTGAGCGACGTGTTGGCGTCATTTGTCCAGGCAGCGGCGCATTTTGCATTTGTGGTTGCATTAGATGCGGCTGTTGCGACGAAATCATCGTTGGCGGTTGCAACGGCGTCTGAACTAATGGCTGAGGCGTCACCTGAGGTACCACCTGAGTTGGCTGTGGAGGTTGCGTCTGCTGCTGCTGCATTAGCTGTATCTGCTGCATGTGCAATTGATGCTGCTGTTTGGTCATATTTTTGACAACATCTTCGATTGTGTCATCCACAGTGTTGCGGGAGATGTCTCGCTCTTGCAGTCGCTTAGATTTGCGTGTACAATGGCTAGAATTATCATCCTTTGGTGATGAGGCTTCTTGCGGACTGCCTGGTTGCTGTACAGTCAGTTTGTTGGGTGCATTGGGTGGCATTGGAGATCCAATTTGCTGAGCAGGCGGATTGTTTGGCGGCGATACAGATATTGATTGTACCGGACCCGCTTGCTTGATGGTCATTATCAGACGAGGACGTTCTTCATCACCCGAATCTTCATGGAACTCATAAATATCTGATTCACTATTGTTTGATTGACGATGTGGTCGTGTGGTTGGAGTGTCTTCGTCGCCGGTTGACTCCTCAGTAATTGAAGTGCGTCCTGCTTTTGGTGGACGTCCCTTGCGACCGTGAGGCTTCCGTTTGTTATGTTGATCAAGAGTCGGTTTGGGCGTTTGCTCTGAATGTTGTTCCTTTTTCTGGCGAACAAGGCGTCTCTTTGCGCCATTTTCATCGTCATGCTCTGTTTCAGCGGCACTATCCTCCATTGATGATGACGACGGTGCACTTTTATTGATTTGAGCCGCAGCCGTTGGTAGCTGCTGATGCTGCTGAACTTTGTGCACCTCCGGTTTAGGCAAAGGTGTCGCCGTGGCTGCCATCACCACTGGTGGCTCATACTTTATTGTTGTTATCGTATCAATTTTCTTGATAACAGATTCAATGTTAGCCTGCGGTTTGTTCAGCCACTCATTTGGATTGTCAGACGTGGAAACTGGCGGCTTCTTAATGACGGACAATTCAGCTTCCTTAGGCTTTGATGCGACCTCTGCTGTAATGGATTCGCTGATGGTATTCTTAAGGTTCTCAGCCTCGACACTTGCGGGCTTCACTTCAATTGGTTGTTTCTCCACTGAAGCAATCGTAGGAGCAGGATTAATTATGATTGTTCGCACAGCCGATGGTTCTTTGGGTTGTACATCATCTTCTTCGTCCATCGTCGGTATTTCTGGCATTGATTTGTCCTTTGGTGTTTCCACTTTCTGGACAGCAATAACGATTTTCTTAGCATCGAATTTGGTGTCAAGAACAAGTGATAGAGGTTTGATATCTTGGGATGCTGCTTCAGACTTAACAGACAGCAACTTGACAGGTGATTTCAGTTCGCGTTTGTTCGAATGCTCATCCTTACTCTCCAAATGAACTTTGATACCTTTGAATGGCAATTTTTCTGACTTTAATGGATTTGAAGTTGTCAGTTTATTGACATCTGGTACACCGTCTTCCTTCTTTATATCCGCCTTACCATCTTCTATTACATTGAGTTTGAACATAGCTCCAATTGGCTGTCGATTCAGCGGACTGCTCTGTCCAACTTGGTTGTGCATAATGTCTTTAGTGGCAGATGGAATAGTCAATGGCAGTACCGGAGAAATGGCTGGAACAGCGTTTGCCTTGGATTTGTCTGACATGTCTGGCGCAGCCAAAGCCGCAATCTTTTGTGTTGGTGGTGTATTATGTTCAACTTTTGAAAGAGCAGCTAAGGATCCTTCCTGAATCGACTTCTGAGGCGCCACCACTGATGTCGCCGATTGCGACATAACACAAGGCAATTGCTTGGCGTGTTTCATCTCTTGCAATTTATACGGCGTTGGTGTGTCGACCTTTGTTATCAGCGGACCTCTGGATGGCGTCTTAGGTTCCTCTACCGGTTTATCTGCCTCAATCTTAGCAGTATCGTTATGATACATAAACATTTTATCCACTGGTTTTGTGTGCTTGGGATCACTGCCGTTGGGATGAATGTATGTTTTAGGCAATGTCACAGGTGTCATTGATTTCAAATTGACTGGAACTGTAATCACTGGTGGTAATTCCTGTTTCTGGGCAGTTTTTACTATTTGCGGCGGTATCAACTTTTTAGGTGCCTCCTGCTGTACAGCAATCGGTACAACCTTAGAAGTCGATGGCGAGGTTTTGGTGATAACTGACTGGGTAGGTGTTGTAGATTTAGACGAAACGCTGCTGGTTGACGTAGAGAAGGACGAAGTGATACTGGGAGTAGTCACAGAAGATGATATTGGCTTTTCTGGCGTCACTATTGGACTGGATTGCGCCTTGATCAGTGGTGACGAGGATGACATTTGCGACAAATCCACATCGGGTGTTTTTGGTGGATTGTCGAACTGCATTTGCACTAAAAAATCATCCTCTGTCTCTTCAGTGTCGGTGTCAATTTGAAGATTATTCTCCGACTGCGGTGTATCCGGTTTGATATCAAACTCTTCAGTATTAAGACTTTGAACGGCTTTTCGCATCTCTTCAGCTTCCTCCTCCGGAATGAAATTGTGAGTTGGAGCCACCACACTTGAACTTTCATCTTCGATGGGTTCTGGCTCTGTGGTAAAGCATTCACTATAGTCGACAGCTGAGCCGAAGCTCTCGCCCAATAACGCTGCAACAGCATCTTCTGTCTCCTCCTGCGAAATCACGGCACGAGACTTTTCTTCCAGCTTTTCATTCTTCTCATCACTAGTGTCATTGTCAATAAGATCTACCACTACCATAGACGGCTTAGGATCGGCCACAATGCTCGCAATTGACTGTACAGCTTTGTCATCGATATTGTCAATAGACTTGGCAATATCGGCAATAGACTTGCTTGGCTCTGGTAATGAAGGTTCTGGTTTTGAAGTTGATGGAGATTTTGGAGAAAACTTCACTTCCTCTACGGATGGTTTCACATTGTTCACAGTGAGTGGCTTCATGTCAAAGCTGGAATTTGTCTTATGTGGTGGACTGTCATCAATAAGACATGGTAAGCTCGGCGATGGCTTCACTGGCTCTGGAGCACTTGTAACAGGAATCTCAATTGTTGGTGGTTGAGGAAGTGGTGGAGGTGGCGGAGTCTTTGGCGGTGAAACAGTTGGTGGAGCTATGACACCAGTTGACACAGGCTGTTGTGGCAACGCTTCTGGAGCGTTGTTGGAATGAGACAAAACAGTTTTGGGAGGCGATTGACTGTTAGGTTGAGTTGATGAATGATTGTGATGTTCGCGCTTTTGATGTTTGTCCTTCTTGCGCTTCTTCTTCTTATCCTTTGAACGGCTTACTTCAGAAGAATCACGTCGCTCAACATTCTCCACATTCTCGTCAGCGTCTGACAACTTAGCAGCGGTAGTTGTGACAGACACATCGTCCACTTTGTTACTGCTATCGTCCATTAACTGAGCCTCTAATGCACGTCCAGCAGCGTCCAAATCTACGCTGTTCTCATCGTCTTTGCTAATTTGATACTTCTCGCGTTCCTTTCGTTTCTTTTCCTTTCTCTTCTCTTTATGCTTCTCCTTTTCTGATTGACTCACAAGCTCTGTTGGTGTTTCTTTGGGTGTCTTTGCGTGTACCTTTGCTGTATCATCTTTCAATTTGATTGCATTGTCAGATGATGGCTGATTATCAGATTCGGATTTAGTAAACATAACATCGAAATTAGAATTGGAAATTTGAACGGATGGCTCGGCATTAAAACTGTCCGGAGCGGAGAACTCAGTGTAGCGAGAATCTTCGTCAGAAATTGGACCAAAAATGTCTTCCATTTTTTCCTCGCGCTTCTGTGTTGAGATCTGCGAAACAGGTGGATCAATAAAGTCAAATATTGCTCCACTTTTGAATGAAGGAGTCTTCATTTTACGACGCATCTTTTTCACCATCTCATTCTTACGCAAACTCTCATCCGAAAGTGTGCGTTCGCGGTCGCGCTTCTTATCCTTTTTACTACTGTGACGCTTCCTGTCTGAATCTTTTTTCGTGTCATCAAAAGGACGTTCAACAACCGGCGATTCTTCGAGTTGTTCTTTGGGAGTGATAATGGGAGTGACCTCAGTTACATTTGACACCTTTTCGTGTTCTTCGAGCGATATAATGCTCTTCTGTCGCTTCTTGTTCTTTTTATGTTTCTTACGAGATTCCTGATTGAGAATGCCATCAAATCCGAACTCAGATTTCGTGTCAGGCTTATTCTCGTCGGGATAATTAGCGTCGTGATTGGGAGTATTGGGAATCGCTGGAACATGACTCTCCCCGAAAGGAAACTCATTTTCCACCGATTCCAACTTAATCTCTGTTTTAACGGCATTGCCCAACACTTTGATTGGGTTGTCAGGAATGTCTTTGTCGGAAGGCGATTTCTCTGTTTTGAATTGAGTAATTGGCTCAACTGCAGACTCTGGAATATTAAACGGATGCATCATGAACTTGCGCATGCCGTCAATCATGTTGTCATCGTCGGACGTATCGGAAGCGATACGCGTTGACTTGGAGTTTTTACGTGACGTAATCTTGCGACACGTTTGGAACGTTTGACTAGAACTATTCTCGGAGCTGTCACCGTCACACAGCTCATTCAAGCGATTTCGATGGAATTGTGATCGTTTGGAGCCCGAATCTGAGTCGGACATCAAATGATCACGATGCATCGAAGATCGATTATCGTCGTCAGAGGACGTATTGGTGAGACCATGACCACCCAAGCTAGCGCTTTTCTCCCGCTTGTTCCGAAAACGCTCCATCTCGAAGTCGGACTCAGAGTCTTCGTCCCAGCTGGTCGATCGTTTCTTCTCTTCGCGCTTGGCCCGACTCTGCTTCAGCTGGCTGAATTTGGCTTTGATCTTCTTCTCCTCTTCTTGCTTCTGCATGTTCTTGCAGGAGCGCGCCTTCACCTTGTCATACATCGAGATGTAAGTGGGGCCATCATCTGGAATTTCGAAAATAGAATGCTTTCTTGGCTCGTCCGAGTCAGAATCATCTGACGATTGTAAATGCTTACGGCGTGTTTCCGTCGGCGTTCTCATCTGGCTGCTGGAGTCCGTCGAGTCGACACGGCTCGTCTTGCGGTCGTACTTCTCAGTGCAGCGCTTCTCAGAGGACTTACGCTGCTCATCGCCGCGCCGACTGTGTTCATGGAATGCGTCATGGGAGCGCTTCTTCTCGCGCCGCGGCTGCTGCTGCGGATGCTGCGTGTGCTGTGTGGGCTGCTTTGGCTTTATGTTGTCATCTTCGTCACTGGTGACATTCTCCAGTTCGACCGGCATCAGCTCTGAGGGAGAAAGTTGCTTACCCTCATCTCGGTGTGGTTGCGATTGACTGGCTGGTGGCGGCTGGACTGTCGTCTTCTCACTGGGACGATCTGTTGAAGCTAAAGGTAATGGTAAACAATTATTGCCGTCGCGACGCTTCGAGGACGACTTGTGTGACGACGACGAGGACTTCTCGCTGTTACGCTCGCGCTCAGTTTTGCTCTTGTGGTGGTCACGTTCGGCACGGTCTCGTTCGCGCTCGCGCTCACGATCTTTCTTCTTTTCATCAAAACCAGAGTCCTTACGCATTCGTTCGTCCAGTGTGAGATCATGTTTATGTAGCTTTTGCTCGGAATCGGAGCTGGCCACCGACTCACTGCGATGCGAACTGCTGGTGATTCTGTGATGATGGTATTTGTCGCGTCGCTCTTGCGGCAGTTTGGAATTAGTGTCACTGGCCGCAAACTTGGCTCGTTTTGCTTCGTCCTGGGACTCATGAGAACTGAGTCTTCGCTTACCAGAAGAGGCCAGCTCTACAGAAAGTCGGTGCTCCTTATTGTGTTTCTCCGGTACAGAGGAGTTAGTGGTGACAGCATCCTTCTCAGAAGGATACTCCGGATTGAATTTCTCCTCTTTTATGACCGGCGACCGTTCGTCAGCCGATGTCTTAAACTGTTTCGCATTCAGATTGTTGGACACGTCTTTGTGAGATGCTTTTGGTATGGCTTCATCTCCAGTGGCTGACTTATGATTGTCTTTATCGCGGCTGTTTCGCGACGAACGATCATTAGTTGACCGACTACTGCTCGAGTCATGCGATGAAGAGTGATGCATTGAATTACTGCGATGCTCTTTCGCCTGACTCTTGGCAATCGCTTCATCCTTAAACGAGAAGACTGATTCGTGCTTTTCGTACTCCTTCTTAAAGTTGTGAACATCTTTCTGGTATTTGTCGACTTCAGGGTGCTGTGAGTCACTTAAATTGCGTTTGTCAGCAGATGGATCAAGCAGTAGAGCAGATTTGGGTGTTTCCTCAGTTTTACTCTCCCTTGAAGACGACTCTTTTGTTTTAAAATCGGATTCTTTGGGATCAGTTCGTTGTTCTTTCACAGTGGGTGAGTCACTGGCACTGTCCAGTTCAGACTTTACACTGTTCTTGCGATACCGTTGGTTATCATCACGGAGTTTGGATGACGATTTATGGCTGCCACTAAACTCTTTATGATTATTACCAGCAAAGTCTGAATTGTCCATTTTCTCGGTCTTGCTCTCGATCGTCTTGATTGTGCCCGTATTTGTGCTGCCCAGCACCGACATGCTCTTCATAAATACGCGATTATAGGATGAGCCGGAAGTGTTTACTATTGACGTGGTCGAGCCCAATGTACTGTTGCTGCTGATTGGCTGCGTCGACTTCTCCTGCAGGCTCAAGCTTTTATGTATCGTGGCATTCTTTGGTTTAGGATGATGATGAAGGTGTGAATGTTGTTGGTGATGCGCATCAATTGAAGGCGAATTTAATGAGGACAGCGACGAGCTGGACGAGGTATTCATGGTGCTTGTACTGGATGCGCTCAACGGTGGTGGATGACTTGGGAACGGATATTGCAGCACAGCTTTGGCAGGCGTGCAATTGGTAAGCGCACTTTTGATGGGCGTCGTACTACCGCTGGCCGCTGTCGCTGATGCTGTTGGGGCGCCTGTTGTCACTGGTAATGCAGTACCAGAGAACGGCGACGGACTATTGAACGGACTGTTAGTACGTGGACTATTCAGCGGTGAAGACGACAGAATCTTGGGCGACGGCTGAGACAATATCGTGCGTGGCAATGCGCTTCCACTTAGTGGAATCGTTCCAGTAAACGACGTCAATACGCTGCCCACATTACAGCTGGCGGTAGATGTTGATATTGACGGCGTATTGGGCGCTGAAGAAGACTGCGACGGCACCAGCGTTGATGGTAGTGAGCCCGAAATGGGTGCAAGTGTTGTTATTGCACCCAAGTTGGGAATTAACGAGGTGCCGCGCGTGTAACTCACACTTGACCATGGCGTCTCGTACTTGTCGCTGATGTTCTCCAGTCGTTTCGAGTCCTCGTCAAATATGGACTTCCTGGCCAGCACAGATTTTGCAACATCGGACGGTTGCACGTCGTCCACGTGAAACTTGTGATGACGCTTCACCGTGGCCAGGTTGTCGTTATATGAAATAGTGCGCACACTGCTGCTGCTGCTGCTGCCACCATTGTTGCTGTTGTTGTTGTTGTTGCCGGCCCATTTCTCGTACATGGCTTCAAGATTTTTCAAGCGCTCCTCAATGGACGGGCTTTTTCTCGGCGACATATTGTCGGAGTCACTGGAATTCGAGCTGACGGAGGGCGCTCGCACTGGACTGAGTGGCGGATGCTCTGTCTGGGCAGTCGAGCTGTTGGACAGCATAGCATTGCCGCTGGAACTGCCGAACGGATTGCCATGCGACGCGGACGATGACGATAAACTTAATGATCCTTTTAAAAATGACAATGACGATGACAATTGCGGTGGACTAAGAAGATCACTACCATTATTAACGTTACTATTATGATTAGCACTATTACTACTATTATTGGTATTATTTATATTTAGGTTATGCATTGTTAACGATGATGGAGTCACTGACGACGACGTGGCGGAGGTGGTTGTATCCATAGCTGATGAACTGGACGCTGTCGCAGAGCCAAACGACAGTGAACCGCCGCCAGCGGGAAATGTCAGGCCGGCACTGCCCGACGAGCTGCTGCACATCAGGATGATATTCGACGACGATGACGACTGCAGCAGCTGGGCGGTGCTGAACAAGGGATTCTGATTGAATACTTGTGCTGCAAATTTTGGCAGCGGTAAATAGAGTGGCTCGGCCGGTCGATCACTGGGCATTCGCCGTGGCTCGGTGGGTCCAACATTCTCTGGCCGTTCGTCGCATAGCGGCGTACCCGGCCGGGAGCCGTCTGCACTCTCGCCACCAATCGCCTCGTGCGAGTGATGCGAATTCAGTTGGTGGCCGCGGCCACGTGACGAATGGTGTTCGGAGTCGTTGTTCACGGAATTACCGGTGCGTCGACGTTTGCACACCGTGTGAGGTGTAAACGCATTTATCACATGTTCGTGTGGCGGCTGCACTTCGTTACTGCCACCAGACTTGTGTGGCTGCGGCTGTAGCGGCAGCGGTGGCTGCGGTTGCATTGGCAGCGTCGGCTGTTGCAGGGATGGCTGCGGGCCCGGTGTCTGGTGAAGCGGCACTTGCGACAGCTGCGGTGGCGGCTGGCGTGCGACACTGCCATCCGTTGGGGGTAGCCGTGTATTGTTGTTATTATTACTACTTATGCTGTTGCAGTACTTCAGGTTACTGCTATCAGACAGTCGCCTGACTTCGACACCCTTTCTATTTCTATCCATTATATTAACAAGATTAGCATCACAGTTAGAATCGCTCGTTAGATTTGTTTGTACACAATTTGCGTCAGCGGCACTGCTAATGCCGTGATCAAATTTCGTTCGTTTCTTAGGACTGACTAGTTCATCACCGCTGGACGGACACTCTTCTAGCTGCTCCAGTAGATGGTAGCGTTCCTTCTGCAGATTCCTTATGTCACCAGGACTTTTATCACATCTGCGTCGCGCGGCATCGCCACTGACACTGACACCGACGCTGCTGCTGACAGCAACACTGCCGGCAACAGCTGCACCACCTCCCACAAAACTGCTGCTCACACCATTTCCACTGCCGCTGCCCGATGAACCGCTTTCTGCTGCGGCAACAGCGGCCGCAGCGGCTGTTGGTCCCAAACGTGCCTGAGGTGATTCGGGTCTGTCTCGCAAATACGCTGTCGCATAGGCGGTTTCGTCGTCATGTGAAGTCGCCGAACCCTGGCTATACTCGTCGTAGCTTTTGAAGCGACGCTCGCCGTACTCCCCGTCATAGTATTCGGTATATCGGCTGCGTGAGCGGCCTCCTCCGCGCGGTGTATTGGCACCAGAACTGACCGGCGAGGCATTGCCACTGGTGCTAACTGTGTGTCGCGTAAATGAGGATGCCCGCGACCGCTGAGTTGGATTCTCGTAGCGCGGAAAACGTGCACCTGGACCCACCATTGTCGCATCAAAGCTACTTCTAGCGGCTGACGGCTCACGGGTTGTGGCATCAAAGGTTGTTGCAGCCGGTGTCCGCTCAGCACTGACCGACTGTTTTTCTATCTTCTCGAAAAACGCGTCTTGACATTCGCGAGAGGCAAAGTCCACCTGAAGCTTTCGGCCACGCAACGTAACGCCACGCATCTCTTTCACGGCCGTCTGGGCATACTGGATTTGCTCAAAAAATACCAGCGCCAGCTTTCGCTTTTGGTCGATCGCCACCTGCGACACTAGTCCAAATCGCTCAAATTGTCCACTCAGATGCAATTCACTAACATTGTCAGAGACACCATCAATCCAGACGCAATTGGTTGGCATAGACTTGCCGAAGCCCAACTTTATCCGATTGTTACTCAAGTGCTCGCCATCCATTTTGCGCATCGCTTTCACCACCGAAATGATGTCTGAATACTGGCAAAAGGCGTACGCATTGACGCCCTGCTTTTTCACATCAATCTCAATGATCTCACCGAAGCACTCGAAATTCTTTCGCAGCTCAGACGCTGTGATGTCCTTTTCTAGATTGCCAATGAACAGCGTTCGTGTCGCCTTTGGATGATATTCATCCAGCTCGGCTTCATACGGCCGGAACTCATTGTCCTCCACGTCATAGCCTTGGTAAGGTGCCACCTCAATTTTACAGCCAAAAAACTGCTTGTCATGTGAGACTTCTAGAGCCTTGTCCACATCGTCCGCCTTTTTGAAGCACACCAGCGCATAGCGATCGGTGTTCTGTCCCACAACTTTCACCCACGTCACCTTGCCATGTTTTTTGTATTCATGGAAGAGACCGTCCTTCAGTGATGTGTCCGACGATCGGGCGGGTAGATTGCGCACGCAAATCGCCAGCGGCCGATTGTCGTCTGAATGAACCACAGGATTGGCGGCAGGCGCTGAGATCGTTGATTGCATACCACGCGTACATCCACTGGTGGCTTCACT
Source organism: Sylvicola fuscatus (assembly GCA_026546915.1). Lineage (NCBI taxonomy): Eukaryota > Metazoa > Arthropoda > Insecta > Diptera > Anisopodidae > Sylvicola > Sylvicola fuscatus. The sequence goes on from JANSTS010010698.1 coordinate 42,608, forward strand.
ACCTGAACCGCCAGGACTACTGGATGCGTGCGATCGTGACGACACACTGTTGGTGGAGCTGCAGCTGCTGGGGCTGCGGGAATTCGAACGGCTGGACGTGCTGTCGTTGCCGCACGGCGACTCAGAACCGGAGCGCGTCGTGGTCGTCGACGATTTCTTTGACTTTATCGACGACATTTTAACGGTGGCGCACTCCGGCTCCATGGAAACTCTTCGATCGGCCATCACATCATACGTCGCCGTATTGGTATCACTTGGAGGCGCACTACCTCCCGGCGTTGTATTTCCGTATACGTTTCTGTTTGTTGGACTCGTCGTGTCATACCAGTTGCTGGACGACACCCGGTGATGACTTACTGGATTTATTCTGAAAACAAAGGAAAAGAAGTTCAGTCAAGTACAGTAAAGGACAATCAATTAGATGCACAAACGTACCTATCTACGACCGATGAGAACGGTCCATTTCTGTACGGCCTGTCACGCGACCGACCTCGTATATCTCCGGGCAGATAGTTATTGGGTCGCCTAATCAGCAACAGTTCACCCTCAGGCGTCCGTGTCCTCTCATAGAATCCACTGCGCTCAAAGTTGGCAGCCGCTGCCGAAGCCGGCACATCATCTCCCACACTGAGATTGTTAACATTTAGTCGCGACAATGTCGGATTGCCATTGGACGACGGCATTGTGTTGACCCCACTGGCTCCGCCGCTCAGCGAGTTGTTGCTCACTTGGACGGAAGTCGCCGAGCTGGCTGATGATGAAGAATACTGTTTTGGTGATCCGCCGGCGGCACCCATCATCAGTGCGCCCAACTGCGGTGAGCCGGGCGCTACCGTTATGGATGCTGTCGCAACCGCCTGCACTTTCTCTGCCGCAATGTTGGGGCTACCACCGATGGAAGCGGCCACACCAACGGTAGTAATTGCTGCAGCCGCTGTCCCCGTCGCGCCGGCATTCACTGGGCCAACGGCCGTAATGAACGGTAACGACGACGGTTCATAATATTCGGTGGTTAGTATCCGATCATCAAACTTGTGCTCGGCGGTGTGTGCTTTTGACGCAGACTTGATGTCCATGAAGGCGATGGTGGCGCATACGCTGCCTCCACTACACGCCGCTAAAGAGCCGCCGCCGCTATTGTTGGCCGCACAGCTGGTGTTGTTGTTGTTGTTGTTGCGATTAGCGATGCTACTGACGTTGTTGTTGGCGTGTGTACTCGTGACGACGCCGCAACTCTCATTGCCCGACGACGACGATGAATTGCTGTTGCTGCTTGAGAAGCTGCCGTTACTTGTGTCCACCGAGTGTCCCCTGCCATCGTCTGCCGCCGGTAAGCAGTTGCTATAGCCGGCGCCGTCGATGTCGTTCTCCTTGGATAGACAACTGCCGACGGCGCCGCTGGCGACAGTGCCGACGGCCGTTGCTGTGCCGACGCCGCTTGGTATCGCCGTCGTGGAACTGGCGACGGACTGTAGGCTGGCACTGCTGGTGAACGCTGTGACGGTGGTCGCTGAGGCGGTGTGATGAGGATTTGCCGTCGTTACCGCCGGTTGGACGGTTGTGGCTGATGCTCCCGGTACCGTGGTGGTTGGCGAAAATGCGTTTCCGCTGATAGAACTCGGTTTGCACGATGCGTTAAGTATTTTAACACTTTGTACTCGGCCATACCTGTAAAACAATCCAAAGAAAAACCATGTCAGTATCTTTATGTTCGCTTCACTTTGGAACGGTGTTCTTTAAATTACTTTTGTGCGGTTAATGAACAAAAAGTCTGAGTGAATTCAATAAAATTTGTTTTTTTTCTACATAATTTACGCAAAAAATGGTCCGAATTGAATATTAATTTGCCTATTGAGCAGCAAAAGTACTTCCGGGCGGGGTTGAGCACACAAAAACGTGCAGATGTTCCTTCTTTTAGGCTTCCGTCAAAACTTCCCAACACATTAAATCCCATAGCCGACAAGCTGGCCACAATTAACCCGGATTTAGTAACGCACAGGCCAGTCGCTTTATTAATAATTAAATCCCGGACTATGATGTAACCCTTTTCAGGTTTGTTGTTCTCTTTGATTTCCTGTTGCCACAAAACAAAAAACCAGAACTGTAATCAAACGTGTTTTGTGCCAATCAGAGTGATAAAAAACGTGTTCGGCACAAAAGAAACATCCATGACTGCACCACTGGACTCGCTTGACACAACAAAAACGTTTCAAAACGCGTCACCAACAGCCTAACACTTATTAGCGGCTAATAATTAGCGCTTATTTGATCAGTCACCTGTACAAATTGTCGATAATTTAACCATTTCCAAAGAAATTGAATAAATTTGCGGCCGCTAGTTGCTACAGACACTTAGCATTTGCAGGAAAAAAGGTGTAAAATATTTACTCAGCATTAAAATATTTATTATAAAAAAAAAAAGTTATCTAAATATGATCTGGGAGAGGTTTTTGATTTCAGCAAAATAACCAAAAAAAATCAGTAAATGTCTTCCTCATATTTAAAAAAAAAATAGGTTGAATAACCTCATCACAAAATTATTAGTATTTTCTTATACCTCTTATTGTAAGATATCTATAATGATATTAAAAAGAAATCGTGAAATAGAAATTATAATTTTTGTTTGTTTGCATTGTTCTGCGTCGTAACGCAACAATCGCAACAATGTGGTTTGACCACTTCAATTAACTATTAAAATGAGTTGACATGTTATCGATAAAAAGCAATATTGCTTATTTAATCTTTCATTATCAATTTTTGTTTTTGATCTTAGACGTTATCAATGTAAGAATTAAAAATTTTAATTTGTTTAATATTGACACACGTGTTAAGTCAAGTCAATTAAAGTTTATCTTTTGCGACTAAATGGTTAGTTGTTCAGTTTTTGTTGTAAAATTGTTGTCCTGTTTGTTTGGTGTAAACAGAACTTCACAGTTAGCTGACCAGGGAGGTATTAGGCAACTTTAACTCCAATTCAGGAAAAAAATATACGGATCCAGAAAAAAATCTTAAACTAACACATTAATCTACGAAACAGAAATTGGCTAGTAATTGCATATCTCCAATCTTTTCAACGTTCCGGAATTAAATTTTCTTGTAAATTGCTATAAACTCACACCACTTCCGAATTGTTGTGCTCGTGCAAGATTCCGGAAATGCAGTGCAGAACTTTCAATACCAAATTACATAACATAAATGATATTCATCGATGTAGGCCACAGGAATCATAAAAACATGCAAATGGTCTTCGACATATTAAATTTTACATGTCAAAAGCATTTGCAACGAATTAAATTTACGAGCACACAACAAAGATTTTTAAATACACTTCTAACCTGCTTTAATGCATCTTAATATTTATGATGAAATCTTAACTACTTTTGTATATGCGATGATTGGAAGAAATTGTTGGGCGATTTTAATGGTCATCCAGTGATGCCTCATGACTGGCTTTACATAAGTTAACGACCGAAATGCGACGCAAATGTTTTGCAAACTTTTATAGTTCTCTCAAATGACTGTTAAAGTCTTGCTTTAATTAACAATCGTTATTAAAATTCTTAAAGTTTTATATTAAAACTTCTTAGAATATTTATTTTTTTATGAATGAATTTTCTTGACTTCCATATCCCTTTTTCAATTGATTTTCGGTTATTCTAGGTCACGTACAACTCTACAAACATAAATTGGCAAATTAATAATAATAAACAGGAGAGCACGTGCTTTGCATTTATGGGCGATGGAAACTAATAAATTGAAGAATCAGAGGGAATCATGTAATTGTAAGACCGCCGACTCTGTCGCTAACTGTCTTCTTGTTTTACGCACGCGAAAGGCCAGACCAAAAATGGCTTTAACCATGAAACAGGGTTGTTCTTTAAAATTGCAAAACCAAAACCGTTTTTCCCATATTACAACTTTTTGATTACAAAAACTTTAACTTTGAAGATTTTTAAAACGTAAATTTTTTTCATAGAAAAAATGATAAGTTCAAAAATTATCTAAGAAAATGTGGAAAACTCGAAATCAATCAACAATGAGACAGATTTACATACAATTTTCATTTTTCTTTTTAAACAAAGAAAACTTGTTTTGGATAAATAAAAATAAATTATAAATCTCTTCGAAATTCTTTCTAGAATTATTATTTTCTTATTTTCAAAAAAAGAGTCAATTAAATTCTCAAAAGTGCATTAACTCAAACATCCACTTAAAAGCGAACCCATCAGACATTAAAGATTATGGAGTTCTTTTTGTCTGCAAAGAAAACCGAAATAAATCCAGCATAAGCCATGGAAATGGTAAATTTCTGTAATCTACATCCGTTCTGCACGAAGTACTCGTCTCTGGTAATTCAAGAATAAATCCATCTACTCTAGCATACGAACGTACAATCAAAATATAATACATTTCTGAATTAAACAACAGTGAAGACATTGTATAAGCCAGCATCCTGTAAGACGTTCTTGCACTTATTTCGTTCCAATCCAATTAAAGTACATAAATGGCTTTTCAAACGTTCAAAGCAACTTTCCAGAAATACATTCAATGTAAAACGCTGAACAATTAATAAACCATATGTATTGTGAGAGCACACCCTCAATTAAACAACGAAAGTACCAAAAAACAGGAAAAAAAATTGGTTGCGTAGGGCAACAACTCCAGATGCCACCGAGCATTTAAGTGGACCGTCCACGGATGGGAATAGCCCACAATTTATACACGAATAGATGACTTCCCCTATCTTAGTCCGCGCCTCGCCAATTTTTCTCATGATGCGCCATTCAAAATTGCGCATGCTCACACAAACACAAACGCACACGAGCTATGTGAAAACACGTCACCAGTCACTACTTTGAATGGATGCGAGCGTGTTCGTGTGTTAATATGTATTGTTCTCTTCTTCTTCTTCATCTTTTTTTTCTTACTAATTCGAGTTTACTGTGCAAGAGACGAAGGGTGGTGACTGGTTTTCTGGATCGAATGCGCATGACGTCTACACCGAAACAAATTTATTCTTCGTTCGTACACGAGCCAGTTTATCAGGCTTTTTAATCGTATTTGTTGTGTACATGTATTATATAAAACAGCCAGTGGGAAAAAAAATGATGGCTGCCGCTCATACACATGCACGCGCGCGGTCATCCATTCGGGAAGCGCGACCAGCAAAAACGTACGCCGCCGCTGCTTGTCGATGCCATGGAATGGAAATCCAATTTATTTGCAATCGAGCACTTGCGCAGTTTGGACGGTCCCCAAATAAACGTTGTTGTAATAAAAATTCATATACCAACAGAAAAACAAT
>JANSTS010010709.1:3313-24175 GCA_026546915.1 Sylvicola fuscatus
TTGTTGTTGCTACCGTTGTTTTTCGACGCGTGCCACAAACATTATTCTTCTAATTACATTTCACCTTATAACTGAAAACATGTTGTACTTGTCGATAAAGAGAAGAACAACCAAATCAATTTGCATATGAACAAGAGCGATTTACGAACATATGGAAAAAGGAAATATATCTGTTCGCTGGAAGCGAATTAACATAAATAATTCGACTTCCGACTCTTCGTTTACATTATTCGATGCGGTGGGCGCTTCCTCATTGAGAGCCGTCATGATTCATGGGTCGTATATCACGAACATATATGATAAATGAATTGTATTAACGACTGCAGTAAAATGCCATTCAATGGAGTGCAACCGCTGCAGAATCAGGCTACTCTGATTGATTTACCAGTAATTGCCTTTCCATTGTTTAGACTTTTATAGGTAAAACGAATAAAGACCTAATCGTCTGCATGGTCTGAGTATTTAATATTCCAATTTTAATAGTAATTGGAAATATCCGTTTATCATATTTAACAATTACAATTGTACAATTTGAGTATTGTTTTACCAATAGAATTGACTCCAAAAATATACGAAACAGTTTACTTAAAGAAGTTTCAATTACGATACATTTATTTTAATATAGATTTATTAGAGTTACGTTAACTTTCTGCCTCAGATAGTATTCGTGGTCTAATAAATTTCGAGTATATCACATTATAAAACATTTCACTTTCAATGTAATTAATAATTTACACGTAATTGAATAAAGTATAATTTTAAAAATGCGCAAAAGTATGCATCAAGATTTAATTCATAAATAAAATTGAATAATTAAATGGGTAATTTTGAATTCATAAAATTATTATTAGAATCATTTTTAAAAGTAATTAAATCAATGCCGGAAGCTAATGTTAATAAATGTATCTAAAATTTTTGAATGACTTTTTAGTTATGCTTTTAAATTTGTAAAAGATATGTTCAACAAACATAAACTACAACAACGGAAGCTTCACAGTTGAGGCAATAATCTTAAACAGTGATTGGTGATTTTCTGCTAAAACCATTGTTGGATTTTGTAATTCAATTAAATAAAAATGTTCTGTTTGAATTATAAAATTAATATTAAAAAAATTCATGTTAAATATATACAATAATTTAACTAAATAAAATGTTTAATTGTATTGTTAGGAGCCATGAGATAAATAAAGTACAACAAGCCTCCCAAACCAGCACGATTCGCGTGTTAGAACATTATAATTTTGATTTATTGCACGTATTCTGTGGTCTCATTTTCTAACCATTATTTTCATTGAGAATGATTCGAAAAATTCGTGCTTCCGATAACAAAACCAACCTGAAATAGTGAATATTATCAACATAAACGTTAAAAGACGCTCAAGGGTGACACATTTTAATTATTCGGTGGATATAAACAAATGACTCTTCCTTATCACCGAAGGTCGTTTACACTAAATAGGCCTTGATACCGATGTTAATGGCCAACCTGATGACTGATATCATCAGAGTATCTATCTACAACTCGCTGAGTATATTAAATGTCACCCACATATGAGAGTCGGAAATGGTATGCGATTTTACCCACAGCAACTTGTCTTTAGATTGCATTTTCACTTTCCAATGCTATTTGATATGCTGCACGAAAATTTAACATGCGTTGCTTTCATGTTGGATCTCGTCAGTCTGGCCGGATAGGAAACCACCGGCTGTGCGGATGATGATGCCATCCATCATGCAAGTGGTTTTCTATTTTACGCGGAACAAAGAATGTCAAGCAAACATTCTGCTTGTCCGCAATTGTTATCGTTCAGCCGTTTGTTGGAATTGTATTACAGTAGCATGGAGAAAGGAGCAAGACGCCGCTGTTGAGCTTAATAATGCAGTTACTTATACATATATAGCATAGTTGCTTGTAGATATATCCATCTGTTTGTCCAGCATGCGACAGCGCCTTTTGTTGTCTGCCTTCTTCAGTTTTTGCTGGTAGTTTGTGTCTTTTCAGTAAGACGGTTTCAGCTGGACAAATATGTCACCATGTTATGTTGGATTAATTTATAATATCGAAAGAGACGCTTTTTCGTTTGTTCGTTCACAATAACAAATCATTATTTAATATAAGAAAACAAGAACTTCTTGACTTTTCGCCAAAATACATTTTGTTTTTGCATCTTAATTCAAGGGTACAACGATTTTTTTTAAATTTGTTCTTCAATGTTGGTGGAGCATAGACAACTCGTACAATCAGAATATGAACCGGTCGAATGGCATGCAATGAAAAATTCAGAAAGTTTGCTTCCGGACGCAGGCAAGCATCCGGAAACGGAAAACATAAAAACAAAACCCTATTATTGATTCATGCTGTACTTATTTGTTAATCCTGCCACTATTCCCACCAAAGTGCCGTAGCGAATGCGATCAAACACGAAATAAACAAACAACTGGCGATAAGAAAATCAATAGTTTCTCAAACTTGTCAACAGAAAATGTTCTGTACGTTGATAAATAACAAGGAAAGACAATTAATGTGGATGAATAGTGAACTGAAGATGCCTGTGTTCACGCATCATGGCAATATCAAGCCAATGAAGATAACAAATGTACAAATCATGTGTCACTCACATGAGCATCTTTCGTTGTCTTATGAAAGATTCAGAGAATCGTGACGTTTAACGATATCAATTACGAGGTGTGAAATGTATATTCCTGTTAAATCGCCAAAAAGATTGCAGCTATCGAACAGAGTTGCAAGGCTAAATCAAGCTGAGTAGAAATAAATACTTAACACATGCCTTAAGGTTCCGGCACATGGGAAAAAACACCTTGCAACCTTACCAATACCAAGACGTAATATATCGTGACTAATTTGCCGAACCTCGTACTTGTGCATATGCAATTGCCTCTACTTCACATATGTTTCAGCTATGTTTTAATTAGTCTCACATTGAGAAGAGCATTTCGTTAATAAGCACATACAACGGAATAGTAAAATTAAGCAGCGCCATATGTGGGTGAAGTGGGTGGCCAGTGCCGTGAAGCGCTACAACAAAGCTCTCGCATATGGCTGAACATAACAATGCGATGCGCTTGTGCGGGTGCCACACAAATAATAAAAACACTCATATGCTGGCCATGTTGTGTGGAATTGTTTAGCCACACTGTCAGTCACTAATGCAACGTGTTAACTTTGCTACGCGCGCACTTGCTCTCGATTAATAAAACGACGCGAATGTTTTTAGGCGCCTTTTCACTTAAGCCATTCGGCCAGTATGTTACTTCAATTGAACAACTTCGTACGGATTTATTACACGCAATTGTTTTGAAATATTAAACATAATTAATGTGTTTGGCTCAGAGATGTTTTAGAAAGTTTATGTGTTTGATTTAATCGTTTAAGAAAAAAATTGTTACAAGTTTTTGGAAGTGATGTTTCATGGTGTAAAGAAAAGTGTTGGTTTATAAGCATTAATTGTTGCAAAATGTGATTGAATAGAAATTGGGCAGAATTTAAAAACAAATTCTAAACAAAAAAAGACAATTATTGTGTGAAAGTGCAGAAGATAAGTTTTAGTCAATAGTTCTGCAAGGATATTATGTGGCCTCGAACGGGGTCTTACAAGGTGCTAAAAACATCGAAACGAACTCAAAAGGTCTATACAACTTCTGTTATTACTTAAATCTGTAGTCTTTAGTCACATGAAAATTGTTTAAAGATTTTGTGGTTTTTCAATTTTCTTATCAATATTTATATTTGCTGATTTTTATCATTATTTTTAGTTATCAGCTATAGCTATCGACTTAAAGATAATTATAGATGGAGTAAACACATACATGTAAATTGCATGTCTATTTTTGAAATGTGTTAATAAATATGAACTCATATTAAATACACATTAATAATATCGTTTAAATACTCATATTGCTCCTATCTCGATAAAGCCGTTAACAAGACATATTTATCCTGATAATTAGCTACTTCACCCGCAATTTCGAGTTTTTGTTTGATTTACTAAATAACATAATTGGTTGGTTTTGAGGTTGGTTAAATAAATTTTAAATAAACGAAAAATTTTTTTTTTCCATATTCTTAGATTTAACGAGTAGCAACCAAAAATAATACCACCGGTTGCATATAAGCATTAATTACTCAAATATAAAAATATTTAGTTATTCTCGCTCGTTTTTTAATGTTCAGATACCAAAACTATTAATTTATGCAGTTCAAAACTGACTTGGTAAAACAACTTTGCTGAATAGGTCAAGGTAGTGTAATTACGTCCTTGAAGGTCAAAAACTGTAATGTAAATAATGTATTCTATTCTACAATTTGGTAGCCAATTAATTCACAAACTATGTTAGATAAAATAATTTAAAAAACTATTGATAATCATATACAATTTTGTGTAATTTTGTCTTTTACAAAAGCTCTGATCAAACACTTTTAAACACTTTTTTAATACAATAAAATCAATCTCAAAATCACACATAATGCAAACAAAAATAGGTATAAATCAATAAAAAAAAAGCAGAAAAATCAATGCACTTCCGCGCTTTACCCCAAAATGCATTAATTGTAGGTTTCAATGTACAAGGAATAGTCATTTTCTCTGATTGATTATTGGATTGGTCAGGAAAAGCTCTGGAAATGGGATTTCATTCTGGTTTCAAAAAGTTGTGATAAAAAAATATTTTGTACAAGCCACAAAAAAGTAATTAAAACAATAAATATCGACTCGATATCTGCCAATGTCATTAACTTCTATAATATTAAAGCACAGTCAATCGATTGATATTTGCAATGACGACATCCAGAACAATTTAAAAAAAACAAAAAGCTTTTACTTTTGGAATATTTTTTTTTAACAATAAGCACCGTAGGGCTCATGGCATCGAAAATGTTGAATTTATGTATTTATTTTTTAATTGACCAATTAGACCGTTGAATACCGTTTGGTGGTTATTTTTTTTGTTTCATCAATTGAAGCTGTAGAATAAACAATTTATTATGTAAAATTATTGTTTTTTTTTTGTTTTAGAGAAACTGTTTTTTATTGATCAGAAGTTCAATGAAAATTAAATGCTTCCATTAAATTAAAAGCCTTAAGACAAGTCAATGTAACATGAACAGATCAGTTTTTGTACCATCCAAGAAAAACTCAAAAATATATTAAAATAATCTTTCAATCCAATGCGCCACATCAAAAATATTAATAGCATATAAAAGGATAACGATGACAAGCTTACAACATCTTACGTCCTTGGGCTAAACCAAGTCACATGTATATTTTTATGCATGGAAAAGGTTCTTTTAAAACTCGCCCCATTTTTGTTACATGAACACATATGTAAATATTTCTCTGTTTAAGGACATTTGTGTGACACAAAAAGATGAATCAGCATAAATCAGAATAAAAGCGAAATGTTCCAGAAAACAATATCCCTAACAATCTGATGATGGCTGCATGTACATATGGAAACTGTTTCATGCTTTTATCGACGTCCTCGTCATTGTCTTGTGACATAGTTGTCAGAACGTTGGGAATAAATGCATTTACTAATCGACCAACGTTTTTGTGGGGGCCACTTTGACCCACGGGGAAAATCAATAATTCACGACTGCGATTGCCTCCATGGGTACTCTGTTTGATGGACGCCGTCTGATAACCCAGTTGGTTTTATTTGTTGCTATTGGTACATTCCCTAAACTTTTTGTACATGCCTTGGCAATCGATTTAAGATAAAGCTCGTTAGCAGTTAGCACTAATTCGTCACCATAGGTGATTTCTAATTAATAATTTCTTCTTACCTATTCATATTTATTAGGTTGGAAAAGGAAAGATTTTTTTCAAATAAAACTGTTACTTTGTTTACTTTACTATAGCTTACAACTTTAGAGAAATCTAGATGACTAAAGTCTCTTTAACAAAAAGCTTTATGTTGATTTTATTATCATATATAGCTTGAGCAAAATTTCAATCAATTTTGTGAACATCTTGTGAATTTCCGTTCCAGTTTTCCTTCTTGTTTCCGATCCTTTTTCCATTCAAATTGTAATTTCAAATTAAAATAATCGCAGTAACTTAAACAATTTATTCAAATTTTCTTTTATTCATCAAACATCTTCCCGTAACTTTTACCAACACTTTAAATGGATTATTACGGACATTTCTATAATTACCCAAATCGGTCCAGACATTCTCAAGCTTTTGCGCTTACCAATACATTTTTTAGATAATTGAATTTTTTTAAATTGTAGGTAAAAATCAAATTTCCTAATTATCATAATATCTATATTTAAGATTTCATTTAAACAATTTGTGGATCACGAGAATGTAACGTTCAAATATGAGAATTTTTCAGTTGTAAATTAAAGCTGATGTAGATAAGGTCTTGGAATTTCAAGAAAAATGTTGGAGCCATTAAAAAATATGAAGAAAATCAAAAAGTTGTAAAAAATAAATTACTGCACAAAATTCCTAAAAATTAAAGTTCTGACTAAATTTTAACACCCTTTAAAGTTTTTTTTTCCCAATTTCTGACACCCACTATTTCTTTTTTGCTAACGGCTGTAAATAAATTCTACCTTGATTTTATCTAAAATATACTATAGTTATCTAAAGGAAAAAGGGTTTCTATAAATCTGATCTTCATACAATAAACCTTAAATGGGTCCATGTAATTAAAGCCAATCGCATAATTTAAAATTTGTATCTGAAATAAAAAAACTTATAGCAACTACAATTTATAAAATATACTCACTGCAACCATGTTGCCCATCATAATTCACATGGGAATTATCCCTTTCTTAAAAGACTCTAAAAAGGTATAGGAGCCTTAAACCACACCAGTTTTTCTTCTGGATCAAAGGAAATAAATGAAATTAGCTACATAAATTCAAGATCCTATATAAGAATAAGGTGAGGGAATGAAATGCAGCATTCTTTTGTGTGCGTAAAGTTGTAAAAGCGACCATTGGGGAAGCCCTACGGATAAAAATACCGAAAGGAAAATGTTTTAATGCCTCCGACATCCGGAATGAAAAATTCATTATACACAAAACGCCATAAGGAAACCCCAACTATAGTTGTTTGTGGATTGGAGAGTGGGCATAGCTGCTAGGTATGTAAGGTGTCCCAATTAACTGTGTTCACTTTCAACTGGCACTCAAGATCGTACGACAGGAACACGGGCTTTGTCCAACGCTGGCGAAAAGAATGAAATTAATGTTCCCGTGGATTAAAAGAAACATTTGTCATAAAATACTTTTAATAAAATTTCAATTTGGACAAATAAAGCCCAGCCAAGGTTAGCAAAATGAATTCTTTGAATTTACGAGTGGGGGACGTGCACTTTAAGTAATATCGACGATTAGCAAATATAAGATTTTCAAATATGTACTTTTAAAGTGTCTGGTAATTGGCGGACATTGATGTACATTCAAATCGAATTATAAATTTCTGCAAACATTGGGTTGAGGTGGTATTTAGTTAAATCTGAGGGACGCAATGTTTGCCAAACTGGACCGGCAAATGTAATTGACAAGGCTCTCGTCTTAAGCTCTTCGAATGCCAATTAAGTCTGCAAATTAAACTCTGTTTGTTTCCATTGATTGCGTTTGTTGAATGGAACAACGTTTACAACGTTCAGCACATAATCATGGAATGCTTTTCAGCATCGTCTGAAGCATCCATATCAATTGTCAGTTAAACTCACGAAATTAGAATTTTAATGAATTCGGGAAAACAATTGTAATCATAGTCGTGGCCCTGCGCATCGCGTCGAGTCCCTTTGCAATGATTGTCTTGTTCACCCAACAGATTCGCTTTTCTATAATATTCATGCACCTGCTTCGTTCTCTAGAGCAGATAAACAAATCTCACTCCTTGCACTTTTCAACATCCAACTTCTTCGCACAACAATGGATTTTGTGAAGCACGTCGGCAACTATTTTCAAACTCCCATGCACATGACACGTAATATGTGCAATATTGTGTGTGCATTCTTTCATTTTTTTTTTATGCCGAAGAATGCACAATTCTGCGGGTTATGGTGCATTTAATTGATATACACATTACATATGCCTGAATACATCTGTTTGTGATTTCAGCTGCCGGTGACGTTGTGCAATTTGGGTGTGGGCGCCACCTTTGGAGAGTCCATTCTACACGATTTGCCACGTGACAGCACCGTGGTCACTAAAACCACATGTGAGCTGTTGCGTGTGGAGCAACAGGATTTCCGATTAATCTGGGAGGTAAGGATTCCCGTTAAAATTGTTGTTACAGCATTAAGACCGCATTCGATGGTGCCAGCCAATGACAATAGAATAATGAGCGACATTTCGCCAACAACAGCTCGCCATATATGGAAAGCAATTCATTACGGTTTGAGGAATGCACGTTTGCCAATTCCATTTTTTTTATTTTATTTTTTTGCCATGTCACACTGTGACGATTTTACACTCATGTGGATCATGGCAGCGAGCGCAATTTTTTCTGCTACAAAATGTTAATCCACGCGTGAATTTCGGTTCAGTGCCTTCTTTTTGTGTGCGCCAAAGTCGCACACACCCAGTCGTTTGATTGTTTTCTTTTCTTCGCCGGAAAAAGCCCTGACTAGGACCCGGATTTTCTTTATTGATCGTCAAGTGGTTAGCATTTTGATGTGATGGCTCTTTTCATTTAAATTGAATGACTGTTGTTAGATTAAGTTCTCATTGAAATTAATGTTGAAATGGCTGCTTGCAGAAAAACAAGGAGTTGATGAATGACATAATCACAAACTGCAAGCTGAAAAATGGCAAATGTAAGTGCAATATAGTAAATTGAGCTATTGAGGTGCTAATTGGCAATTTAAAATGTAAAGATTCTGGATCAGGTGTCTCACCGGCACCACCGTCACCGACACGACGTCCTCCCACTCCTGACCATCCGAATCCGGCGCTACCAATCACAGAAACACCAAGTCCGGGAATGGCTCGCATGGGCTGGGCCCTAAGAACTCTGCTCGTTGCCGACAACACAAGCTGCTTAAAGGACAGAAAGGTAAATGCTCGCGTCTATCCAGCCAGTATAAAGCATGATTAATGACGCTTTGAAATGTAACACACAATGTTAAGGTATCCGGAAAATTGGTGCGAAAGTGTGCCCCGGGAACTGAACTGGTTGACTGGTTGCTCAACCTATCGACAATCGTGCACACACGCCCACAGGCGGCTGGAATGTGGCAGGCGTTGCTCGAGGAGGGAGTTCTCCAGCACGGTTAGTATCGTCAACACGTACATTGTTCAATATTTATACGTAAAGTATATCCTGTGCTTGACTTTAACAACCTTTTTTCTTTAAAACCAACCCGCATCAAACAGTAAACAAAGAGCAGCCGTTCAAAGACAAATGCTTCCTGTATCGATTTCGTGTGGATGAGGAGGGAACCTCAAGCGGACAACCGCAGAATGATGATGTTAACGCCGCCAATGATCATATACGTGAAGCTTTAAGTGCTTTACTTCACCGTGGACCAGATGCTACCCTGCGAATGATATTAAGAAAGCCGTAAGTAATCTTGTGCTTAAGTTGGAATTACATTTTCCCCTCAGTGTCGCTCTTAGTTAGGAACACCTTTCCGATGAGATGTTTGCTTGTAATTCGAAGCATAAGACATTCTTTTGTGTAATTAATGTTGGTAACATCCTTCTCAAATGGCTGCGGTAACATAAGGAGATTAAGTGGTGGGATGAAAATGTCATTTCGGTTCAATAGTTGCAAATGACTGTATACAAAATACACTTGCACTCCAGCATTGAGCCGGTGAACACTCTTCGATAAGATGATTAACATTCAGTTTCTTGATAACGCAGATCTCATGAGCGCACCCAAGAAGAACTCGAGCTGGTCTTTGAGGAGCTTCTTCACATAGCCGCACTGTCGCACTTGTCAACATCCATCAAGCGAGAATTGGCTTCGATAATCGTGTTCGAAGCACATGCACAAGCGGGAACAATTTGTATGTCATCATCGTCTTAAACAATTTCTTATTAATCGTATTTGCTACAATCTCATCATGTACTGATACTAAAGTCAAATGTTTATTGAAGATTAGGCCGATATAGTGGCATCTTAAATTTTTACTTGTATGTTTTGTCTCGACTTCAGTATTCAACCAGGGTGACGAGGGTCGGTCATGGTACATTTTGCTGAAAGGCTCCGTAGACGTTGTGATTCATGGTAAGGGCACAGTGGCGACGCTTAAGGAGGGAGACGACTTCGGCAAACTGGCACTCATCAACGATGCACCAAGGTAATGTGATGCATTTGTTTGATTGGCAATGGGTTTGGGGTGGCTTTTGTACAAATTGCAACTAAAACGAACTATAATTATAATTAATATGTACTAATTGGTATTTGAAATTAACTGTTAAAGAGCGGCCACAATTGTGTTGAAAGAGAACAATTGCTTGTTGTTGCGCGTCGACAAAGAGCACTTTAATCGCATTTTGCGCGACGTAGAAGCTAACACCCTTCGACTGCAGGAGCACGGCAAGGATGTTCTAGTGTTAGAGCGTGTCGCTAAGCAGCGCGGGCACACCGCCTTTAAGTAGGTGTTAACCAATAAACAATAGATCTTATTATTTATATAGAGGTACTTGGCAGCTTATTTATGTTATCTAATTAACAGAAATCCTGTAGTGATAAAAGTAAGTTTGCACTTGCTTCTCCCAGTAAACAAAACTCATCATGCGAATAATTAGTTCTGGAAGAAGCCCTCTTACGATTTTTTGTTGGTCTACCCCATCTTCTATAGCCCAAGAGCATTTTAATTATAGTCCACAGAAGGGAGATGATTTTTTTTTTGTTTTTTGTTCGCGATTTATCTCCATCCATTTACTCAATGTTTAAACGAACAAATTATTAAAGGAGCGAGAAAGGAAAAAAGGCAACAGCGTTATAATAAAAATGTAATCTAATTAATTTCCCGTAGAGGTAGAGCTTTAATTGCTGTAGCTGAGTGATGGCCTCACACTTTTAATTGATTTTGCACAATTTAAAACTGAAATTTATGACGTCCTTCTGGCACAGGTACACAGTGATGTCGGGCACGCCGCAAAAAATGCTGGAGCATTTATTAGAGACAAGACTGGGTGGACAAGTGGGACCAAACGATCCGTTTCTGGACGACTTTCTGCTTACGCACATCGTTTTCATGCCGGTGCCGTTGCTGGTGGACGAGCTGGCCAATCAATATCCTTTTCAAAAGTGTGCACACGATTGCATTTTCTATATTGATTTCCTAAGCGCGTGGCGGTGATAATAAATTTTCCTTAACCGTTGACCATTACTTTTCATAGCGAGATGGATAGCAGTGGATCCAATTCCCCGGAGGATCGCGAGTACATGGTCACATGTAAGAAGAGAGTGGTGCAATTTATACACAAGTGGGTACTGGCTGTCAAACATGCGGTGTTCGAGGATCCGGCTGCAACGGATTTTATCGAGGTAAATGACATTGATTGAGCCATATTGTGCTTCGGTTTTGGGAACATCTATGGATTCCGTTCATTTGCAGTCCGTTTGTTAGATTGAATATTGAAAGTTTTTGATAAAATTCCATTCAGGACATTGCGAGTGAAGTGGAATCTGACCCCGACCTTTCTGAAGAATCCAGCATAATGCATCACGTACTAACACAGCTCTCGCGCTACCAAGACGAACGGTCAATCAGCTCTGGGCAAAAGTGGAAGCTGCCACCAAACGGCCAACCAATCTGCTTGTTCAGCGGCAATCCAACAGCGTCTCGCATTATTATACGTCCAGACGACGACAGTGAGCATATTGCCATTGTATAATTTCCAAATTTCAATGCTACAACATATCCACCAATTTCAGTCATCTTTCGCGTGTACTGTGCTGACCATACGTACTGCACGCTGCGTTTCCCGATGCACACCACCGCCGAGTTGATCAAAGCCTGTGCCGCTGACAAACTGCAATTGAATCGAGCGCCGGACGACTTGTCGCTGGTCGAGGTGAAGTCCAACGGCGAACGAACCGTGTACAAGGACACCGATGTGAGTGTTCCCACCGCATTGAGCCTGAATGGGCGCATTTTCGTTGCCCCCAAGGACCATTTAGACTCGCTGGTATGTATTTTGATGTCGATTCAGATGAACAGCGTGTGTGTTTACCGAATGATTGCGGCAACCATTTTGTATGTTTACAGACACCCTTAAATGAGCAGGAGCAAGCCACTGAGGGTATTGACATCGACCTGGATGTCTTAAGCACCAAAGAGCTGGCGTATCACATAACACAATTTGATTGGGACCTTTTTTGGGCTGTGCACGAGTACGAGCTGTTGTATCACACCTTCGGCCGCCACCATTTCGGAAAGGTAATTTATGTTCCGTCTTACTTTTCGTCTTACACTTTCAATTAATAACCTTCTGCGTCTATATTCGGGATAATGTTGACTTATTTCATTTCCCGTTTGAGGCTTTGCGAAAGGTAATCAGATTCAATATTGAAATATTTACCTGAAGTGGCGTTAATTATTTAGCGACGTTAATGTATTTGAATGATTTATGTATTTTGAATAGATAACGAGTGTTCTCGTGTATATATAGTTTAGGTGTTGTCGATGCTATTTCAGCATAGTTGATTGCTTATCATTATGTTATACAGTTTAACATCGATGCAAATTGCGAATTTTGTTCGGAAAATTCAATTACCCTTCGACCCACGAAATATGCGCGCTCAATGATTACGGAAATTGCCATATTCGCGTGCCGCCATATTAATTTTAAGAGGATTTTTGCCATTCAATTATGAATGACTGAAAAATGGTTGTTGAAATTTTTGTGAAAACTGGATGCTGCAAATAATTGGATGGACATATCCGTTAAATCCCATTAAAATGGAAAATTATTATAATGTGATTTAAAACCAAGATGGAGGATAGAATCATAATTAAATTATCCTTATATCTTGCAAGAAATGTGATAATTAAATAAATTTATAGATTATTTATATAACAACATAAATTTGGTGGTTTTTGTGGTTTGAACGGATTATATTTTGGTAATTAAGCGTTAAAACTGTCGTTTGTTGAGATTTATGTATATTTTGTACAAAAAATTAATTGTTTGTTTAAATGTGTTTCTTGAAAAATTAATTTGTTTGTTCGTTGGTTAATTGTTTATGTGAAGTTAATTAGTTTGTTATTAATTATTTTATTGCTATTTTGTTTATAAGGTTGCAGTTAGTTTCATTAAATCATTTCGATTTTTTAATCAAAAATACGCAAAAAGCTGATCAATTTAGAATTTTTTATTTTATCATCAAACGTCTGTTTAAAATGCGAATTCCTTTTTAGCATTGAGAAGTCCCTTTGATATATAAAATTCGACGAGTTTTGTGCTATGCAAATCATAAAGAATGATTTATGTGAATCGATTCCAATCACATATTAAAGTACATATGTATTATTCGCTGAGATATCGATCATGCGTTCATATTCCTATACATAGTTAAAGAGTTCAGTTCGTTGTTCTGCTTCAGGATATTATTTAGAACGCATTGCTTCGCCAAACATTCTAATTTTATTATCCTTTCCCGATACTTAAAGATAACCGCCAACTTGGACGTTTTTATTCGACGCTTCAATGAGATTCAATATTGGATAGTGACTGAAGTGGTGTTCGCAGCAAGTCTCAGCAAACGTGTCGGATTACTGCGGAAGTTCATAAAATTGGCCGCCTAGTAAGAAATCCTTGAAATTCGTTCACATAAAGTTTAATACATGAGCTTTCCTTACAGTTGCAAGGAGTATCAAAATTTGAACGCATTCTTCGCAATCGTGATGGGACTATCAAATATGGCCGTCTCTCGATTGTCTCAAACATGGGATAAGTTACCGTCAAAGTTTAAGAAACTTTACCAAGAGTTCGAGGCACTTATCGATCCCAGTCGCAATCATCGAGCATATCGGTAAGCATAACTATTTATTTGACGTAGGTTTCCAAACGATTAGGCGGGCTGTTGTTTATTGCTTTTCGTCTAATTTGTTGTCTTTTTTTAACTTGCAGGGTGTTCGTGGCAAAGCTGCAGCCGCCAGTAATACCGTTCATGCCGCTGCTGCTGAAAGACATGACCTTCGCTCACGAGGGCAACAAGACAAGCCTCGACGGACTCGTCAACTTCGAGAAGATGCACATGATGGCGCAAACAATGCGCACTATTCGCTACTGTCGGTCCCGACACTTGGGCAAAAGTAACAATCTTTCAAGACGCTTTTCTCGTGTCTAATCTTTAAACTTTCGCCTGACTAATTGGAGCCATGTTATTAATGTTACAGTGTTGGATCCACCGACGCCCAAAAGCGAGGGTGAAGTGCGTTCTTACATTAGCTGCTTGCGGGTGATTGACAATCAACGAATTTTAACCGCAATGTCGCAGAAACTGGAGCCAACTCGACGCCAGTAAAACCAATATGTAACTTGGCGGGCTGGCGACTGGCGACGCGACGTGACGTGACGTTGTGGGTACGAGAATGTAAAGTTGGCGGTTTTGTCGACATTCAGCGGCAAAATATAAACATTTCTACATTGTGTTGGATTTTCCTCCTTATTGCATGTTTTTTTGTTGGAAAAACTCACTGAAAAACTTTCATTTAGATTTCAAAGTTGTATAGATAGAAAAAGCGCTTGGCGCCTCACCCCCGCCCAACCATTCGCAGTCAGCATCACGTGGCACATATTTGCTCATTGTAAATGTTCTCCTTGTCTGTCTCTTCCCTGTTGTTCTTCTTCTTTTACTTTTGAATCTCTCCAAAAAGATGCAAAATCTTACAAATAAGCAGAGGGAACAATGAAACGAAGTTAAAGTATTGTAATATGGGCACACACGAAAATTGTGCGCTTGCACGCGAATTGGTATTTAAATTTAAGACAGCTTTGAGAACCTTTAACTTTCCTCATTTCTCAAAGCTGATCGAATTGTATTATAAATAAGGAATTCCAATATATTATTAGGAAAAATCAAGTCTTATGAGCATTTTGAAACAAATATATTATATAGTTGATATAACAAAAGAATAAACGTTTAAGATTATTAATGTGAAATGTGTAGCTTGTTTTTATAATTTTCAAAATTTAGGATACGAGTGGCATCCGTAGAGATTTGAACAGATCTTAAAGTTTCGTTGAGAAGTTGGCCGGTCGATGGAGAATCTACAGCTGCTGCTCGCACTGTCAATTTTAATTTATAATTTTGATATACTCTTAGACTTTATACAGTGTCTGTGATTGGCCATTTATGAACTCTTTTTATTTTACTTACTATAGATAAAAATGTATTGACTAATTGAAGGGACCTTTTTGAATGTAATGGCTTTTCTGTGTAATAATTAAAATAAGTTAAATTTTCAAGAATAATTCTTTTTTGGGACATATATGTAAAAAAAACAGTTCGAATCATCATTTTTCAAACATTTTATTGGACCAACATAGTTTTGGTCCGCCGTTCAACCAAGAAATTTTTTTTTTGTGTGAAGAAGTGAGAGGACGAAAGTTTTTACATTACATCTATCAACTACAATAAATTCCATACGCAAAGGATATTGAATGTTTTTAGAGCAACCCTTTAGGCAGGATTTCTTAATTTGTCTAATTTTTAAGATTTCATTATTATGTGAAGTATTTTTATTTTTGTTTAATAGTCACAACCATTTTATTTTAATTAAAGTGGATTGATTTACTTGCACATTAAGCATAAAAAAGGATACAATAAAAACGATAAGCAATAAGGTAGTTATGAACTGCAATTTATTCGGTGGGATGCTGGTAAAAATATTTTAAAGAAAACCATTTCATATTATCTTCAAAAAGCAACCTTTTTTATCGTAAAACAAATGTATGTACCTATTAAATAAATATAAATGAAAGGTTTTTATCAAACATTGTTTTTGTTTTAATGAGTTAATTTCAAAGTTCAGAAACTTCCAAGTAACTAAATGGAAAGTACGTCGTTAATGTCAATCAAAATAATAAATAATAAATCTAACTTTGATCATAGAAGATCCAAAAAAGTTAAATTAAATATCTATATAGCTGAACCAAAATCAAAGAGTTTCAAAATCACTTTTAAACTATAGAATACAAACAATAGATTCATCTTATATAAAGATATATACATATAAATGTGATTAGAAGAAGACAATCCTTTTCTCTATTTAGAGCGTTTGTGGAGAAAGTTTTTAATTGAATGTCGCTATCCAATTTCGCTTTCATTTTCATGCATCCTTATTCAATGGAACACTTAAAATAGTCTTCAAAACTTGAGTAAATTGCATCACTGTAAGAAAATAAACTCCAAAAAGATCAAACATTAATTGATTATAAGGTTTTAATATAAAATGAGAAAGTAAACTAAACGAAGCAACAATTATGATTCTGTAAAAGATAATTATTGAGACTTAATTAAAACTTTTATCTTATAAATTTCTTTTTTAGTTTTAGAAGAGATGTACGTATCTATGACTCATATTTTTGTTAAGAACTAGAGGCAAATAGAAGAAATCTCACACCTTCCTTGTACTTAGGTTTATTTAAAAAAAAAAAGAATGAATCTGTTTTAAGTATACTAACAGAAGCATGTAGAGAATGACCTAGATTAACAATAATAGTGATAACTGATAACCAATAAATAATATAGTTAACACTTTAATGTAAATCAAATACCTCTATATAAAAATTTCTACGCTATTTTTTCATCACTTCTTCTATAGCTTAATACCTAACCCTCTAACTTTCGTAATAAAATGAACTATTTCTATATAAATTTAGAACTCATCCCTTGTAACGTGTAAACAATTAAATAAATAAAGTCATACCTATTATGTATAGCAAAAATAATTGTTTTTTTAATCTCTTAAATATTTTATAATGTTGTTTAGAGACTTGTATTTTGTATCTTTAAATTTTTACTTATCTATGTAATATTCCTCCGTTCAAGCCTTTTGGAATTAATTTTTTAGTAAATTTTATTTTAATTGAAATTTTTGTTTAGTTGAATAAAACATTTTCTAATGATTAAGGTATAAATATAAATTGCAGATTGTTTCGCAGCAAATTTTTCGAAACATTAGACTTTTATTTATTTGTCAATTCAAAGTTCAAAGAATGAGAAATATAATATAAAAAATTTACAATTCATTCCCGAATATTATTCAGACGTCAGGATCCAGGAATCATCTCGAGAATGAGTATAACAAAATAGCTGCTCTCCCTTGCCTTTATTATATTCTCAGCTGATGTCTAGGTCATGACAACATATCAATGTTTGTTAAATTGAGTTCTTATTAAATTCAGTTTATGAGAGATTATCGAAAGGAACCCACAAAATGTCAATGGCCCCAATGACTCAACCAGTTTGTTGTTTCGCTACAAGAATGGTATGACACCAAAACATGGCGTGAGTCAGGCTAATTTGGTTTTGCGTTAATGCCACCGAAGAAGGTAAACGAAGCTTTTGATGGTTGTCAACCCCCAAATTAATAACGGTATAACGAATATTGGCACATCA
Organism: Sylvicola fuscatus; assembly: GCA_026546915.1. NCBI lineage: Eukaryota > Metazoa > Arthropoda > Insecta > Diptera > Anisopodidae > Sylvicola > Sylvicola fuscatus. The sequence goes on from JANSTS010010709.1 coordinate 20,887, forward strand.
TTGCTATTGTCATTTTGACAGATGGTAAATTTTATTTAATTATTATGGCAAATTAATACCTGGAAATGGTTTGATTAGAAGCACAATCAACGCATGTTTAAATGTGAGTATTAAGCAACGAATACCTGATCATAACTGACTGATGTGTCTTTTTCAAGTGTGAATTTGACTCATATTTTTGCATAAAATGTAGGCATTTATGAATTGAAAGGCAAACGAGGACGGTTACAATTCATTTGCATTTTAGGCACGACTCGATTTGAATAAATCGAACATAATCTACACCTGCAACCAACTTGTAGTATAGTGAAAATCAATGGAAATGTCCTTTCTTCCTATTGAGTGAGTTTTAATATTTTTGGTTCAGGTTGTGAATAAAGTTTATGTTAAGATGTTAAAGATAAAATCAATTTTTTTAAAGAAAAGTGTTTAGTTTTTGTTGTTTTTAAATTTGAAATGCACTTACTAAACTTTTTCTTTGAAATACAATTTTAAGGTTAGAATGAAGGCTCTATCTGATCATTGATTTAAGATAATATGATTTCGTTTATCCAAAATAATGCCATTTAAGTAAAATGAATTTGGACATTCTTTGTAGGACAACGGCCCACAAACTTCCTCAATTATAGCGTCGCCTTTTATTTATCCCCTTAAATCAACCCTCGCAAATCCTATCGCCAAAGAAATCTCATTTTCATATTCAAATTTAAAATTGAATTTTTTAACCATTCTTGATTGTCGATTACATTGTCGCATATCCTTATAGAATAGCAATACCTAAGAGTTAAGAACGTTCAATGAAAATTAATTTTTTTTCAAATTGGGCGGCATTTACTTGAATAAATCCTTTTCAAAATTCAATTTATATTAAATATTTCGAATTTTTGTGCTTAGTAAAGGCAAGGAACTTGATCAATAATACCTGAAATGGACTTTAGAAATTCTGAAACATTTTTTGTATATAAATTTAAAATACTAACATGCCATCGATACATACTCGCATACATTCTGTATGACAAAACATGCGGTATAAATACGATTACGATATTGCGAAGAATTTTACAAAAACGCATGAAAATGATTGTATTTTGCTCCAACATGTTTGTTTAAAAAAAAATTTGTTTGTTCTTTATAAATTCAACGTCGTTAACAGTGTTAAATAAAGATATAATGCATTGATCTGTAAGAATGAGAAGATTGTTTTTATTATATTTAATTCATTTTGAGAATGGCCTTGTTTTCAGATAAATAACTTTAAAATTCTATTCGGATATCTTTGAGTTGGGATTTTACAATTTAGAGATTATTAGACAAGAGATTGTCGTAGGGTCTTTTGATTAAAAGAAAGAAACAAATAGATAAATCTAACCGACAATAAATATGTTCAGGTACAAATGAGTGAAGATCTCCACAGCTTTATGTAAAGGACCTCGACTCTTACGGAACATTGAGAATGTTTGCACACCATTTCTACAAAATTTAACTAATTATTTCTGGCTCTTCATTTTAACAACTAATAACACATTAACTGGGCGTTAACTGTTAGTCATTCATATAAAATAAAAAACAAACAACTGAAAAGCAAAAACTAGTTTAAAACACATATTGAGAAAAGGAATCAGCCAAAACTTTGGTGAGCATGAAGGTCAAATAAAAAATATTTAAGTATTTAATCCAAATCAATTATATTTAACGAAATGAGAACATAATTTGTATCATGTAATTACTTACTTATACAAATGAGTGTTTTAAATTTATATAAATGTTGTTCAAATAAACAAAATTCGTTAAAATCTGTAATTTTCCAAATCCACTAAATTCCACATGACGTTAATGGCTTCACTATAATCTCTTATAAATAAATTATTAAATGCAAATTGCCATTTATGCCTAGAATACTTTAGCAAAGTGCTGTCAACTGAAAGTTGAAGTATAATCAAATTATTAAGTGATGAATTTTAGATTTGATAAAGAACATTCAAAGAAATGCATCTAACAATAATTTTATTTTTTTTAATTGTATTTTAAGTAAATAAATAATATTTTCACGTAATAAAAAAATATTGTGTAAAATTTCCAGAATTGTAAAAAATTAATTAAACAAGAATCGTTGATTCTCCAGCAGCTGCTTATGATTGACTGAATTTGCGTTGCCTATGTAATTGGCATGTCCTCAGAAAAACGGTCAGAGGGGAATACTTTAAGAACTACGCAGCCTCAATGGTTCTTAAGGATTATTCCCCTTCCGCGAATCGAGACCTTTTGGATGCGTGAAAATGCTGTCCTTATAATGAGCTAATGATACTCGACTGCCTGTTTGCATGTTTCTGAAGTACATACCCATTCAAATAGCAACTTTTCGACATGACAAACTTGCGTTAAATGCAAAAGTGCATTTGCGGCCGCTTTCATTGGATAAATATATGTACGCACATAACAAAGTTTACGAATGCACCGCATGCATTAACATTGCTTGCAATTCACCGAATGTTATAGAAAATGAAATTAATTTAATAATCTTCTCGGAAATATTGTTATGAGACAGATTAAGGATCAACTTCCACATTGCTCTCATCAAGTTACCAGGTAACGAATGCCGCGATGGTGATTTATTTTGTTTCGTAAAGTTTTATGGTAATATATAGAGGTATAGCTCATTTCGGATATGTACTCCTGTACATTGAACATTGTATACATCGAGGATGTGCTTATTGAGCATGTGAGAAGGGAATTATGTAGAGTTGAGGGTTGAAGGTTGCGCTTATGCTCATTACAAACTAACTTCATATGGAATTTCTTCATTAGAGTTTAATCTCGTAGCTTGCTCGTGGATCACAACGATGTTTGGTTTAATCAAAAGGAATTAGTTCACTTTTGAATCAATTTCGCGGAGATTAAAGTACGGAAAACGGTATGCCGCAAGTCACGCTTAATGTTTTTTTTTTTTGCCCCAATTTGTTTTATTTTAATGAAACTGAAGGAAATGATTAGTTTACTTTTTTTACTTAAATATTTCTCTCTTTCTTTTAGCTTGTATAGAAAAATTCTTAGACTAAGCAAAAATTTATTTAAATTTAATAAACAAAATACAACTCGAGAAGTTAATAAAAACCTCCACAATCTTTTACAGGTCTTGGGCATTGTCAGAGTTATTTACTTTATTAAGAAACAACTTAAACTTAAGCTTCGAAATAATTGTTTCGATTTTATAAAAAAATAATGCGATTATTATTTGAAACCAAATACTTATTTGTAAACCACGTAAAACTAGGTTTTGAAAAGCTACTCC
>JANSTS010010709.1:35089-45586 GCA_026546915.1 Sylvicola fuscatus
GTAACGGTATTATGAAGCAATACTTTCACTTTCTTATTATGCTGTGCTAAGAAATGGTGTAGAGCCGAATTAAAAAAAAAAACGCCAAAATTATGTCATTGCAACATATTTAATCGCCCATTTAGTGAAACTACTAGATGCAAATAAGTTACTTGCAATATCAAAGTTAATGCAGATGATAATCTTTAAGATGTTTGATTTCTGAAGCAAAATTTCCAACTTAATCAATTGTTAAGCGCGAGATAACGCAGGTCAAGTCATTACAAAATCAAGATATACATAATTGATTGTAAATGAGTTGCAATAAAGAAACTACAATTCGCTGCGCGCATGCCAAGGTCAATTGCTGATAACAATGTGCCGATGTGCGGTGAATTTTAATTTCAAGAAATAGGTCTTACATATAGACAAACTTGTAAACGTGACAAACGGTCTGTTAAGTAATCGAATAGCTTTCCTTTTCTGTTGAAAAGCAATTTGACTTAGAAAATGGAATTGCAAGATTATTGAAAAAAAAAACGATAAAATTCTTTGTCAGGAGACAGGAACTACAGACGCTCTGACATTCCGAAATATTTCAGAATGATAACGCACATTTAATCAATGTCCAGAAACAGTCGCCAGTTTTCTTGGTCAAAAATGTGCGTCAGAGGATTTTTTGCACTTGAATCAGTCATTACACCACAAGGAAGCGCATTTCATAGAAACAGCTGGCACCAGTTAATACAAAACAACACCAAGAATTTAATAGACTATAAGGAAAACGATTTAAGATTAAATAGGATAAATGTTGTTAAAACAAAGTTTAAGATTAAGAGTAACCGCCGCTGCCATGATTGTATGAAGTAACAACAATGTTCGTTAAAAACAACTGGCAACATGACCTGATAAGGCTGGCTGTTTACTGTAAATGTGGCGCTTTGTTGATAAGTTGGAATAAGTCGGGAAAAAAACAGGCACACAGTCCCAATTTTAACTAATTACTCACACATGAAGGCGATGTCGCTCAGTGTGTGACTCCCACATTAAAAACTGACGAATTTTGGACGTTTGCCCGCAAATGTGGCTACAGCTGGGCAACGAAATTCTGAATCCAACAAAACAAATATTTTTTCATCGGTTTGCAAATTTATCAAGAACAGACAGAATAGCTGCGGCTTTTATGTCTAAAGATATGGAGAGTTCAACAACATGGCAGAAACAAGTGCAAGATAGCAAGAATTTGTGAGCAGCCTTTAGTTGACCTTCACCAGCAAGCAGCTGAAAGTATTTAGTAGCGAAAAAATATTTTTATTACAATCTACCTGAAGTCGTGATTGAAACTTAAAGACAAGAAAATTCAAGTCACACATACACCATAAAACAAATGGAGTAAATCAACAGCGTTAAACGAACATATTTTTAGAAATGTAACAAAGCCGCTTTAAAACTTAAAGGCCAGCGGCCGTCGACTTGAGACATTATCGGGTCGAAGAAAATGGCAACTTACATTTGTTGCTATGCAAGCAAACAAGGTCGCAAATCGTGTCATTCCGGTTTTGTGGCATTTTCATTAGACACAAAAAAAAAATTCGAAAAATTCAAACCAAAAACTTACCTTTTTCTCTTCAAATCCTGAGTCTGGTTGGTTGTTTGTAATCTCCTCATCCTCATCGCTATCGCTGACCACAAACTGATTAGTTCCACATCTCATCGTCTGCTCGTTCTCATCCTCGTCATCATCATCTTCATCGGTTTCATCAGAATCCGTTGAGCTATACTCGTCTGTATCGCTATCAGTCTCAGAGTATTGGGCACCCAAAGTGCTCGGCGACGCGTCATCGCATGGATCCTCCTCAAAGCAAATGAAGCTATCGTCACTGCATTCGGAGAGATTACGGATCGTGCAGCGCTTTGGCGCGAACGGCTGCCTTAAATAACAAATATCACTAGTTGTGCCATTAAATTGCAATGGCGATTGCACTGAGGTGGTGGTGGTGGTTGTGGCTGTTGCCAAAGGCGATTCTTCGGTAGAAGGGGACGTGATTGGTGAGTCTCTGGCAAACACAACAAAGCTGTCCTCGCTGTCACATTCCGACACCTGACGATTGCGCTTTGACGGTGAAGCTGGCTTGCATCGGAAACGCTGTTGAATTGTCTTGCAGATATTCTTTGACACGCCATGCCAGCGATGCGGCGATGTCGCCGACTCGATAGCTGGGAAATCATCCACACTGAATGAGATTACTTGGTCGATGGCAATGTCTGTGTCGTCGTCGTCGTCTTTGCCCAGATTCTCTGATATCTTTTCAGCGACAACGAATTCATCATCAACTTCATCAAAGACTTCATCGACACTCGTGTTGACAGACAACATTTCAAGATCATTGTGAATGTCTGACTCGATGGCATGCCGCTTCTTATCAGTTTGGTTCTTGTGCTGTGTCATCTTGGACTTGTGATTCAGACTTTTTGGATTGAAGGAAGATTTGACGTTGGCCACTCTTCGTTTGCACACATCGAGATTGTTGAGTTTCCCTAAGGTCGATTTGTTTTCTCGTTTACGCTGGCGTCGATTACGGCGCGTGCGCTTCATTTTCGATGGTTGTGGATTTTGCGGTACCGGCTCCACAAACTGTGTTTGCTGAATGGGTGATGATTCCTCTGGACAATCAGAATCAAGCTCAACAGCATCATCTTCTGTTTTGTTGCCCTTTTCCTCAGTTGGTGTAGGCAACGAAGAAAAGACTTCAGGAACAACATTTAAGGCCGACTTGTCGTCCCCCTTTATAGCAAAATTCAGCTTCAATTCCTCGGGTGACAAATCAAAAAACTCGGGCACTTGCTTCTGGAACTCGCATTGCTGTACTGCACTCACAAACGAATCCATTCCGTCGATATCAAACAAGCTCTCATACTGTGGCGGCAGATCGTCTTCGGCGTCATAAAACAAATCCTCGGTGCTGCCGCTCTGCTGCTGAAACTGGCGTGTGAAACTGCTCAAGATGTCACGCAGCGGCGTCAGAAAACTACTGAACGCTTGTAGATAACTTTTGCGGTTTTCAGCGGGTTTTTCCTCGCTGGGCAGCGACACTTTGGCCATGTTGTTTATCACAGTTGTGGCAGAAAACGTTGGTGTTGTTTCAAAATGAAATGTGGTCGCCGTGTGCAGCGTTGGCGAATTCATTAGCAGTTTACTACCTGTGCCATTGGCCATGGTGAATGCAGGATTGATGCTGTGATAAGGAAGTGACGGTGTCAGCTGCTTCCGAATGTAGCCGGACAGTGGATTGTAGCGGGTCGACGTTATTGTTTCGGTCTCCATTATGATTCACTCAAAATTAACTAATTTGCTTAAGTTTTAAAATATATATTATCCTGGTGTTGTTAATTTTTAATTTGTACTGTTGTGTTGTTGATGAAACGCACGTGTATCCTTCTTATGAATCTTGAAATTGGGATATGCGTCGTGTGTGTGTGTGTGTTTGTTTATGTTTGCGAACCCACCACTTCGTTAAATTTTATATGGACAAGAACTAATACCTATACTAATGTAAGGCTATCTTCACAGAAATCACTTTGCAATGAAAAAAACCCCACACAGAAAATTTCCCGTTAAACCCTTTGCTTGGCAAATTCAATACGACAAATGTCCAATTACGGTAATATTATCTTTTGATTGCTTCTAAAAGGGTTTTTCATTCAAATGTCTTGAACGGGAAAATTGTCTTTATTTAATCATCTTGCTAGTCCTCAGTTACGCCATCCTGACATTGGAATTGACACAACAGCAAAATCACGAGATGAACACAAATAACTATCAGCATCGATGGAATCCACGGCTATGTGACGTCGTGACTTCTTCCCCACGGCGATGGTTTTACGCTTTAATTTTTCACCAGCAATTTTGGGCTTTTGCAAACGAACACACAGATTGGCTGGACACAATAAAGAATTGCAAGGCTGTACTTTGACACAAACGCGATCGACACAGATTTTCTTGTTATTATTCAATTCAAACTCATTAACTTTTACACTCTCCATTATTTATCAGTTGAACAAGTAAATAAATTTCGCGATTTAGTTGGTTTTATGGAATTACTCCGGTTATTGGCTGCGGATTTGCACTTTTTTTCGGTCACGGAAAATTATATCGTCTTAATGCTCGGCCATTTTGTGAATTAATGAATAGCAATCTTTCCATATGCTCTGCCAAAGTAGTAAAGTACTAAATGTCATGTAGATACGTTCAATTTCTTTGTGTGTGGTGAATTAAAGTGACGTTTCGTTAAGTAGTGGGGGTTATTTCACATTTGACGCACTCACACCACAACACTTTTAACAATTGAAAAATGGGATATTTCACGATTCACCTGCTGTCTGCAAAACAAATTGTCTTAAAGTAACTTCTTTTTAATTCTTAGGTATTTCTTAAGCACGAAAGTGTAGAAGGATCGGCTCCTTTCTTGTAATATTCTATTAATCGAAAAACTCCATATTATTTATTATTCACTCACACAACCACGCAAATCCTGTAATTTGAAATTATTGCATCAGCCAAAATTGTTTCAAAATCCGGCAATCAGATGGCACTGACATTGTCATTTAGTAAAATGGCGCCAAAAACCAAAAAAATGTTATAAATATGTTTATGCAAAAATTGTGTATTAAATAATCATCCGATATTCAAAGATAAATAGAAAGTCTCAATAAGATAATTCGGTCTATTTGTTTCTCTTGCTGACACGGCCACCCTTGGTTTTGTGCATCACCTTCTCTGGCTCTGCAATTTTCTTCTTCTTGCCGGCCGCTTTATTCTTCTGACCGTACTTTTTGCCCAACTGGTCAATGGTCAATGGCTCCTCGTCGTCGAGGTCACAGTTTGTGTACTTGGCAGCCAACTGGTCCAAAAATGAAGAGCCACGTGCCTGATTTCGCATCGCAATCTGCTGCTCAAGACTGTTGGTGGTTTTCAATTTCTTGGCAATCTGGTCAGCCTCCACTTTCTCGCGTGCGTACTTCTGATGACGCTTTGTGCGCTTAGACTTTGGCTCATTTGTGAAGATCTTATACTCTGGCACTTCTTCAGCATCAATCATCTCTGTATATGAAATTCAGTTAATTCCAAGGACTAAACCAGCAAATTGTGTTTAACTACCTTGAACGATTATGGCGAGACGCGGCTCATCATCAACGGATATGAACGGTACTTGATTCATCATGTAATTTTTGCAACCCTTGCCTCCCAAGTATGCCTTCTTGATGTCCGAACGTTCCAATTCGGAATCGATGTAGTCGTCACGGAATTTGTCAATGTCTTCGGTTGTGATTGGCTTGAAAAACTGACGCCACATGTTTATGACGCTATTTAGCGATGAATCCTCGTCGTCTTCGTTGATTGTGCCCTGCTCATCGTAAAGGGCCTTCTTCTCGGGATCAGTTAAAATACTGTACAGTTTGGCCAACAATTTGAATTTTTCGGTGGCCTCCTCTTTCTCCTCCTCTGGCACTCGGTCGGGATGCACTTTCAATGATAATTTGTAGTACGCTTTTTTGTCTGAAATCGGTTCAAATTTGGTTCTTAATTGAGGATAACTTTCAAACGACCCAATTTTGGAAGTTTACAGGCTCAGCCACCGGCACGTCGAAATATGATGCGCGTAAAATGTTACTTACAATCTTTCACGGGCGAATCTTTTGTCAGCTCCAATAGCCCGTAAATGTCTTTAGTACCAAAGTACTTTTCACACAGCTCAATTGTTGATGGCATTTTTCAGCTAATATTTTCCCTTTATTTTCTAAACCAAAATTTTTTTGAAAGGCAATATCTCACAACAAGAAAAAGAAACAATTAGAAAATTCTGAACGAAACGACTGACAAGCGTTTGGTGTAAGATTTGTTTTTATGGCGGGACAATATAAAGCGCTGCATACTTCAAATTTTTTGTATATGCGCTGCAACTCGACAAACTGGGATATTATAACTAACATGGGAAATTTTGAAATTTTATTCTCATAAAATCTTTTAAAAAATAAATTTATTGATTAATTTTTTAAGATTGTTTAATTGTAAATAACATAAAGATTAAATATATTATTCTTAAAGATGTTTGTTGTAATTTATATACGAAATTCAATTTTTTTTTGAATAAATAAAATATTTACTTAATTCAAACACTACTAAATTAAGAGGTTTAAATTTAGCATTTAAACAATTTTTTTTTTAAATTTGAAACAATTTTTTTTTTGTTAAAAAGGAAGCAACCACAAAAAGGTGCAATTTAAGACGCAAAAGCATGAAGCTAGCACAGTTCAGAGTTGATTGACGTCTACCGAGCACAATCCAGCGTCGCCTTTTTCAACCAAAAATCTGTTGCACAATTTTTTGAATTCTCGCCACAATGTTTTCCTCTCTCTCGCCAGTCGGCAGTCGTCAATCGGTTAGTTATGAAAACGTAGCGCAATTATAAACTGTCAAATTGTGTATTTTTATCGAAGCGGTTGTTTGCCTCTAATCAATATTCAATAAACGTAAATAAATACATCAGACGTAAATAAAAACAGAAACTTTAAAGTGCGTGCAATAACAGTGAATGGAATGACGATTTCGTCGTAGTGCGACCTGCAATTGGCGATTTTCTGCGTCTCCTCAATTAAGTTTCGTATGTTTGATATTTTTAGAACGTCTAGAGAGCACGCACGCACACAAACCAACCGAATTGGCGCACACATCAAACGGTTTTTCAAAAGCGCGTCCAATTTCCAATTGTTTCCTCGCACCACAATCGCACAGTTTTCTTCCTACTAACGTCAGGCGTCTCAAGATTAGAAAGCCAATTCGTAATTAAGAAACGTTCAAAGGTTGTGTTACTGCACGTGCTGCAATCACCAGTGTTGTGTTGTGCCCTCGCCAGATAGCTGATTATGGAATAAAAACACGCAGGAGAGTATGAGTGCAAAATATGTCCAGCAAGACACCTGTTACGGGCCGTGTAAGATCCATCAAAAGCAAATTCGAAAGTTTAAATTTAGAGCCGCTAGACATCACCGGCCAGCTGCCAACGAAACGAACGTCCTACCTGTTTCAGCGTTCGGCCACAGCATTCGACTTGATCACCAGTAGCTCGGGTAACAATTTGAAGCCCACCAACGGCTGCAATGAGTCGACTGTCCACAAAATTGCGGCTCGTGCCATCAACACAGCCACCCAAAACAAGCACAACGATATTCAGAGGCAGTCCAGTGACTCGTTCCTGTTGAAAAGTCGTGCCAGCCTCAATCGCAAAGAGAATAAAAAGCCAATAGTTCCGTTGAACGGTGACGATCGTGAAGTAGTTCGTCTGTCACGACAAACCAGTGATCCTATTAAGCGAGGCAGCATAAAACGAAGTCCAGCTTTTCGCATTGGCGAGAAACTGAACAAGTTGGCGCCCGTTCAACCCATCGAATTTGATGAAAAATTCGAGGAGCTTCTCAAGCGCTGTGTCACCGACACGCAAAAATTGCAGGAGGCTGGTATGACTGACACGATCAAGGCGGCCCTGAAGCAACCACTACCGGCTGGCCCACCGCCCAAAAAACCGCCGCGGATCTTTGTGGATTCTCCTTCTAATGCCGAATTCGACACAATAAACGAGTTTCAGAAGCGGCTCGATGAAGAGGAGTGCCTGCTGGAAGGCAGCGCTGAAAAGGCAACCATTATCAAGACTGAAGTGAATGGCAAGAGCAGTAGTTTTCCCAGCAAAAATATTCTCAGCTGTTTCAATTGTGCGGCCGACAGTCCCATCTATGATACTTTGGTGACGCACCCAGCCGAGCCCACCTCAAAGTTCTTCTTGGATCTGAAGCCCACCAATGGCAAGGAGGAGCACATCTACATGGAGCCATTCAGTCATTTGAACTACCCGAACAAAAACATGTCGGCGACATCGCAGCGTTCTGATTCACCCAAATCCAGTCAGCACAGCTCATGTGAATGCCCGGAAAAGCATTCGGAACTTGATGACACACATTATCTGGTACCTTAACACCCATGTTAGCACACAAAGTTTCACTTTTTATTGTTTCGGTTTGGTTTTTGTTTGGTTTTCTAGTGCACCAGTATTTGTGATAGTGTTCGCACGTTGGATGACTCCAATGGAAATGATAGCGACCAGAACCTGTCATCTCTTGGCAACACCTACGACGAGGTGAGTTTGTTTGACTTGTGTAGTATTGTCGCGAGGGGAATCATTTAACGGCAGTTTACAGAGACAATACACATTCCCATATGATATAAATAGAATGTGCAATTAATTAAGTGACTAAGACGCTGCTGTTCCCATTCTGTCAGGGGACTCCGCTGCAATATATGGCTGATTGTTAATTATGGGAGTGGCGCATAAACATTTTATCATGCAATTCTTGTTGGTCGCAACTTGCAATTCGATCTGATTTGATGACATTTGACATTCTGGCGTGGCAGTGCGGCCAACCATTTCCAATGCGAGCGTGACCTTTAGATCTTCGAATGGGTGGGTTTGATTCGTGCCAGCTTACTATTAGGCTCGTCTAATATTGGCTGACTTTTAGCAGAACAACTTGATTAGGCAAATATTTTGCTATATTTACAAGGAAGCTTGTTTAGTGTCATTACCCTGTTAACACAGACGCGTGTGAAACTCATTGTTTCGGTTGTTGATTCAGCGTCTTGGAGATTTTCTAACAGCTTCGCTTGGCATTTACCAGTGAAGACATGTTGCATTAGCTGTAATTACTTCTGGAATTTGTTGGATAATGTGGCTATCTTATGACTTTGTACGGATGGAGAAAGGTGACGCCATCATGAACGATAACGTGTTTCATTTGGAATTATCAGAAAACAAGTAAATGGGAACAATAAATTGACGATATCAAATTGACCCTGAGTCATAATTAAGTTAACAATCTTTTAACTGGTTTAATTAAAGACTATATTTGGATTACTGAGTTGTCTCTTACACAAATGACTTTTTCAACACGCCTCTTTCGTTAAGACAGTTTTTCTATTTTCAACATTATCTGGAGAATAAAACATTCTTCATCACACCCACGCTGTTTTTTTGAAAACTGGCTTGTCTTACATGAATGAAATATTCATGTAAGAAATGTGATAAGGAATCGAAGAAAAGTAGGTTGAGTTTTATTTTATAGATCCGAATAGATTTTAGTCATTATTCCCATATGGTAATGCCAAGATTCCTTGTATTTGTTGTTAAGGAAATCAACCGCCTTCTCCAGCGCATTTCCGGTGTTCTTCAGCTGCATAAACCCACTTCCATCATTGTCTAGGAAAATCATTGAATTGCAGTTGTTATCGCCAAATGAATCACGTTTGAGCCTATTTGAGCTAATTTTCTACAATGCAAATCATGAGTCGCATTTAACTTGATCGATTCCGCGGTTGCCATGGGGCGTCGATAGCCATAATAGTGATTAGTGCCGACTGCCGAGCGCGCAACTATTGATTTACAGACGTTGTCACGAAGAACGGCCACAAGAATAGAACAACTTTCAGTTCCCATTCAGGGTTGAGTGAGTTTTCCTTTGCCGTGCGAATTCTTGAGTCTGTGCGATTTTGTACGCTCGGTATGTGCCGAAAGTGTGAAAAGTCGACCATCGGACCATCTGACATCTAATAGAAGAATAGTCAACATCTTCTTTGTTCACGGTAAACAGTGAAAAGTCCAAGTAGTTGTGTTGTGGATGATAAGATGATTTTCTTTGCCTGCCGTTGTTATTATGGAAAACCGATTTGTTTGATTGATTCCCGACGTATTTGGAACTCGTCAGGAATTGCTAATCAAATTCCTTGCCTTAAATAAGTGACATGGCTGTACATTTGAATTAGCTGTCGCCTGCCAAAGGCGTCTGACAACCGCCTGCGGATATTGCGACATCTCCATTTAGAGTGTCTTTACGTAATTTATTCAAGTTGGTCGTTCAATCAAGTAGCAATAGCGAGTTACTATCAATGCGATTATTTTGTTGCTTGTGGTTGAATTGTTGTTTTCCAGAGCTGACGTCATGTCGGCTGTGATCTGCTGACCGTAACCTTTACCTTGTAAGATGATTGAAACGGTTTTCCGGTTTTCGTTTGAATTCGTTTATAGAACTTCTTGTATTCTTTGTATTTTACATTAAATGAACGATGTGTTGAGTTGATTTTGTGGGTTGAGATTTGTATTATGTCTGCCTCTATGCTCATGGTTGGTCATTTTATGTTTTCGAGGTTGTAAGTTGTTTGTAACATGCTTCATCATTTTGTACTACAAGTGTCAATTGGCTATGAATGAATTTCTATAAACATGAATGATGCATTTGTAAGCATAAGCAATTAACGTTGGAAAAGTTTTAACTTCTTAACTGACGGAAAGCTAGACTTTTTAGGTCAAAATTTTATTTTCGAAAGCGTTTTTCTATAAACGATTATATTGATTTTCTTGACGCTGTAAAACATTAATTTTCTCATTTTCAATTGAGAGGTTTTTTGGCATTTAA
>JANSTS010010720.1:18069-31006 GCA_026546915.1 Sylvicola fuscatus
GAGGATGTTTACATTGAATTTATTGAAATTAAATATTTGGTTTGTTTTGGTGGCAAAGTGGATGGGTGGCCAATGGTAATCTTGAAAATCAGCCTACAGGTAATTGAAAAATCCACTTAAGGCTGTATTCATTCTTTGAAATTCGTTGGATTTTTTGAGATTTTCTAGCTAAATCAAATAAAAGTTGTGTAAAAGTAACGTAATAGTTTTCAAGGTCATTTTCTTAGGAATAGATATAAACTTTGATAAATTTAACTTCTTCAAGTGACTGTCGGCGCTATACAATAATATATTCATGATTCAGATTAATCGATGTGTTCTAATAACGATTACTTTTCTTTGGTTGCTTATTACAATCTAATCACAAAAGCCAAGGCGTTTTACAAACAATTATAACTTCAATTGAAATGCATTGGAGTGTAATTAGCTGTTGCTTTACACGATTACAAAGGCGACAAATGATTGAGTTGCCCATTGAATATAAATTTCCTTGAGAATTTAATCGTTAAGATAATCCATTTAAACTGGAATAAGAATGTAATACGTCTTAGCTTTAAGTGAACAGCAGCTTTACGAGTAGAAATAAGTTATTTTATTAAAATACCCGCACAAAAATTGAACAGGAAAGCCGCAAAAACGCCATTAAATGTGTACACCACCTGAAGTATTCTTATCTTATCACATTCACGACTTAATTACTCAACCGCCAACAACCGCCACTGTGCTAAAGGTTAGTCAATACGGTGTTTTTATTAAGATGCGAAAATAAACTTCAACTGTTCAGTGCAGATAATTTGCGCTCAAACATTTGAGAGAATGCATTTTCTATTGGTTTTCTTACCTCATAAGTTTTATGATTTCTCAACCTTGCTACTGTAGCATGTCATCAATTTTGCCATAAATTGCTTATAGCGAGAGGAGAGGTCATGTGGCGGCTTTGAATTTCACTTTTCATCACGATTATTCAATTTAATCTTAGCTATTACGTCGTTAAAGAGTCAATTGACCGTGAAATAATGATAGGAGCTGGTGGGATGTTTTAAGACAGTTTTATGGCAGGAGTTTGTGTTATTGCAACTGTTTTAATCACGCAATAAGAAAATCGTTATTTTGTGTGAAAATATTTATGTTTGGATTTTCTGTTTCCTATAAATTTGGTTTGATTTTATCTATTTAGTTCCTATAAAATACATTAAATAATCCATTTAAACTGAACAAAACGGTTATTCACATCTGAAATGGCGTGTATTTCTCGAAAACCCTTAAATTTATGGCGAAAACCACTCAATGTTGAGTACAAAGTGCTGGCAGGCGTTATAAACTTGATTTTTATGGCACCATCGCGCATCGGCCAGGGTGCGGCAATTGCCGCGGATACCGGTTGCCTTCCATTCTATTGATATTCAATTTGTAAAGCCATAACTTCAAGACAGTCGTCTTGTATTCAAACAATTCTCGTTTGTTGTCCACAAACATCATATTCTCGAAATTCGCCGACTTCACATGTTTTTATAGCAAAAAGTACACACAACATGCGGATAATTACATATTTTATGCATACAGAGGCTGTTTAATGGCATTTCATATTTATCAGCCACGTGTTTCGTGTACATGGGAATCGGCCTCGCCATGGCCTGCACATGCAGACTGGCAAAAGTGACAATGTGGCATAGCGGTGCTCACGACTGCGCTGCACAGCGCAACGGAATCGTGATTGAACGACATTCATGCCTCATTTATGACAGATAATTTCGCAAATGTTTATACAATTATAGCGGTTATAATTGTTTGTGATTTGCGGCCATAACAAATCGGCGATGGCGCCCCAATTGTCTGCATCTGTCACTTGATTATCATGTCAACTCTGACATGCTGGCGGTACAGAAAAAACGGTGTAAAAACTTAATTGCTTAATGAGTGTGAAGTGGATTTGTACGAATTCATTGTGATTATTGGAGTTGTTTGTGAAAATGTTAAATGGGCATTAAATGCAGAATGTGGCGGCGCAGCACAAAAAACAAAACGATTTTTGGAAGCCATTCAAGTGATTGTAGGGGAAGAACAGCAAGCAATGCGAGTTCCTCCTCTGCATATTTATCTATTTTATGTATTTTTATGTTGTTCCCGCCAGTCTTTGCTTTTTTAGTGTTTTACTGTTTTACAACTTTTGTGCATGTACGAGGCATTCTTATCTTTATTTTCTCGCAAATTTCCTTGTATTTCGACTTTTTTGTGTTTTGTTTTAGTACTTGGGAAATTAAAATTTCAATAGAAAAACGTCTTGATTGTGATTTTATAGTCACTTTTCCCATAGAAATTGTCGCGTCAACTAATTGAATTATTATTATAATCAGAAAATGGTAAAATTGATTGATTTTATTTAACAAAAATGTTGATAAACTGGTTTAACATGTACACAATTTAGGAAAATTTGTTATTCTAGGTTAATTTTACAGTTAAATAAAATTAATAAATATTTGCAATAGATAAAAGCGGCCACAACTTACCCATTAACTGACGTTTAGCATTGACAATAACAATGTGCATCATCAGCTCCCTCATAAATTCCTCAGTTCTCACCACGCGGCATTGCGATTATGCTGTACAAAATATTTATCACCAAAGCATAACAAGTGCATAAGCCACCACAACAATGTGAAAATATGTATGTACTTTAAATGTTTTTTTTCACTGCAGGAACAGTCGTTTCCTACAGCACTTCCAAATATTTACGCAGAATATCACATTACTCAATTAGCCACTAAACAACAATTAAACAAATACATAAAATTATGCTGATAACAAAAGAAACATTTCAATTCACGTATTTTGTTACGAAACAGTCGTGAACTTGTGGCGCTGCTGAGAGAGTGAGACTGAAAACTGAAAAGTGCTGCTTCTGGCCGGATAGTTTGCTCCGGTCGTGCTTTTGGCTGTCGTCCGCTGATAAATTGAAGTAACGTGACAGAATAATACAGAAGCGCGACAGAGCAGCTCAACGGCGAAAAGTGCGCAGATTCGGCCACACAGGATCGCAGGGGGGAGGAGGGGGGGTGGACGTCAGAACGCCGCCTTTCTTTTCGCTCTGACACTTGCCCGATAATATCTTTCACCCTGCTTCGTTTATCGGCGTTTGCAGCGCGAAACTGATGATCTTGGCGTAAGTACTCGCGCCAATACATGTGTTTCTTCGGTTTCTTTTACAAAAGGCGTGTTTTAGCGGCACCCCTCTGCCGGTGGCTTAAGTAATCCACTTCGAGCCTCAACTTTAGCTTAATGTAATTGTATTTTTTTCGACTTGTTTGTTATGATTTCAAGATTTTTTTTGCTGTTTTCTCAAGAGCTTTTATTTGTTTTCGTCAGCTTTTAGCGCAAAAAAACTCTTTTGCGTCTAAATTTTGGTGAAAAACAAACGATTTGTTTAAAATTCATATTTATTTTATTACAATAAAATAACAATATTATCATTTTATCCATAATTATTTTTTTTTGTTAGTTATATTGCCTAATCACTATTCAACTTATACACTTAGAATATATTAAAAATATTTCAGCATTAAAACATCCAGTCACACATTTCGTTACAAACTTCTTCTTTTGTTTTGTTAAATTTAAATTACAAATCTTGCGTAAATGCGATGTAAAAAAATAATATTGGCATTTTTTCAATATTCTTTTTTTCATACGTAAAAAGCTGTTTTAAGCACTTTCAATTGAATTTTTTGAGTTTTGTTTGAATTGTTTTCTTTTCACCTGATTCTTTGTTATTTTTATAATCGTTTTAGACGTTGAAAATATTTCGATAATAATTGCAGTAATTTAATTTTTTGAAAAATATTTTTAATCTCAATAAAATTTAATTTTGTTTTAGTTTTTAAAATGTAAATTTTTTAATATTTATTTATTTAAAACATGTTAAAATACTCATTTTTAGTTGAAAATTAAAATTCAATAAAATATTGCAATTTTGTTTAATTAATTATATTGATTATAATTAACGAAAAATATTGATTTTTAATGAAACATATTATTTTTTTAAATCATACAACTTTATGATATTTAAAATTTAAATTAAATAATATATAAAAAAAATTGAATTACCAGCGAATTGAATAAAATAAATTAATAAACAAGTTTTGTAAAAAAAATAAAACAATTTCTATATTTTTCCAATCAATAAATCTCCAATATAACAGAGCCACATCATTTAAAATCATCTCTTGACTCATAAAATTTAATAATAAATTTTAAATATATATTTATGTTAAGTTATGACTACAATGTTTTTTATTAAAAATTACATTTAATTCCAGCGCAATTGATTGTGGAGCACTTTCTAAGCATTGTCTGGGATCTTGAGCGAAATATTGAAATTAACGATTTTTTTTGGTTTTAATTAAATTTCTAATTCATAAAAAATAATTGATTTCAATTAGATTCATGCCAAAAACCGAGTTAATATTTACAGGAACTTTGATAGTTGACAGGGTGTTTTAAATATTTTTTTGCATGTTTTTTTTAATACGTTTCAACAATTTGCGATTAAAATTAACAATGGAGGCATATTTGTTAAGGCGATTTGTTTTAAAATGATTAATTCTGAGTTTAATAAGTTTCCTCATGAGTTTTTATGTTGTTTATGTTAAGCTGGTTTGAATTGTCAAGGATATGTACTCTATTTATAATTAGTTTTAGTGCAAATGGTATTTTAGTTATTTCGTTATTTAATTTGGCAGCATAGATAATTTCAATTGTAATATTTAGCATAATAATAATAGTTCAGGAATGTAAGATGATGAGTTTTTCGATTGTAATAATTGTTTTTTCTCTCTCACAAATCTCCACAATCCTTCACTCCTTACATATTTATGTGCTTAGGATACTATTGTTTTTTTTTTCTTTCGTTAATCTATGTTATTAGAAAAATTTCCTATCTATTTTAAGGATACAATAAATTGTTAACAAATTATTTTTGGATTCTTAAGTCGCAAATGCATGCTCACAAAAGTACTACACGATTTAGTTGCGGAATTTGACAGTGACAATCCTGTTCAGAATCCTCAATATCCTAATTTTATTAATACCGAAACAATAATCTACAGTCTACGATATTTTGTGGAGTTATTTTTGGCTACAAAGTGTGATAGAAACTATTATGATTTATGATTTTTTTAAATCGTACACAAATTGAATTTTTAACATAAAATTGCGTTAAATTCGTACGTTTAAAATGCTAATCATATCCGGATTAAGTTGTAGTTGAGCCAACTCTAATGTAATTCATACAAATATTTAATGTTTGCAAAAAGAATTTGCACGGTTTTCTGTTTTGTGCACTTGCTATCACGACAAAAACGTAAAGTTGCCAACATTTTTGTGATAAAAATCTACCTTAATCATATAAATATACGTTTAAAAACAACACATTGTATTGTATGACAAAACTATTTACATAACAATTGTCAGCAAGAAGTTTTCAAACTTCTACTCCAACATTCTTTCCATAATTCATTATTTCCACTTTCCCTTTAATAGTAACATTTTCTTTTTGGTTTTACAATTCAAAAACACACGAGTCTACAAGAGTATTTTCTTTCTAAATTAAAAGTGCCACGTATACAAATCCACTTAATTTATGTAATTTAAGAAGAAAGATTCAATTTACCTACGTCAAATGTTATTTGAGACTAGTTTGAGTAGATTATATTTTGGCTGTAACGGTTTTGCTAATTAAAATTAATGTAAAAATCAGATTATTCAATCCCTGTAGACTCAATTTCACTATTTTTCGTCTGAATAATACCACAAAAAAAAAATTAAGCAAATTAAATTAACTCAATTTTACAACATAAAAGCGTTTTTACATTAATTTAACAGCCTCAAAATCGTTACGCTTCAATTTCATTTCAACAATTTTCACCGCAAACAAATTTCTCCTCAATTGGGGGAGTTTTTATTCACGCGATTTGACTTCGTAAAATGTGTGTATATCATAAAAATGGCACATTTTCATATGAGTCAATCACATATGTCTAATCATTCAATAAATCACACGCGCACACATGTTACATACTCACTCAAAGTACTGTTAGCACAAGTTAATACTTGGAATTTTGATAACAATGAAATAATTTGATTAAGATTTTTTTTATTATACAAATTTGGCAAAAAAAACTTATGCAGTTATCACACTGGCAACAATCGTAAACCGGTTTAAACTTTTTTTTTATGTTGTTTTGTTCACACGCCACTCTTAATCAGGGATGTTCCCGGTACACAAACCAGATTAATTCTGGGATTCATTTCTTGTCAATTTCACTAATTGGGTTCAACTACTGACAAGTACCATTAAGATTCAAATTAATTGCGGTGTAAAACCAGTATAAATTAAATAATTCATATTCAATTCAGATTTGAATGGTAAATCAGGGTGAATGAGAATTTTTTTGTACAATTAATGGCATTTTAAAGCTTGATTAGTTACATGAAAACGCATTTAAATGATTGAAATCCATTCGTATGTCACCAAAATCTCGATTACTCATGGCTAATCCACTTTCAATGGCCAAAACAATTTGTCTAAGCAAGTTTAACAAAAAAAAAAATTAAATCTGCATACCGTCCAATTAAATTGAATGAATGAGTCAGTCGTCAAAAAAATCTCACGCAATGACACGTCCATTGCTGTCCACCTCGGTCACATTGCCATTGGGCCTCCTACTATTCCTGTGATTGATGATTATCTCCTCAGCAATGAGCATAACATCGTCGCCGTCCAACAGATCCGTACTGACCTCGCCGTTCATGTACGGATGATGTGACCGCCGCTGATGCACATCCTCAATGTGCGTTATATCGTCCGTCAGCGGCGGCAGTGCGTCAGCCGGTTCCGCGTCCAACAGCGGCGGCGTCGTCACAATGTCACCATGCACAATGTGCGGCGCCTCATTGAACTCGTCCAGCTCGTCCATGGCGGCGAAATTCGGCCCAGCCAAAAGCAGATACTGGCCGGCGCGATTCGGCCACAGCAGGCCCGTCATCACACAGTACGCCAGACAGTCGGCCGAATTGGTGATGCCCAGCAGCAGCTTGTACCGCCACATGGGACTCACTTGTAGCGCCACAATCGCCACAATCGGTAGGTAGATGAACCAGACGAGACTGGAGGCGCCAAAGTGCAGCAGAAAGTCCAGCTTCTTGGTGGAGTGCTCGTACTTCATGGTGTTGCGCAGCTCCCACAGGAACCACAGCATTATGGTGGAGCGGCAGGCCAGCACTATCCAGCCGGGCCATGTTTGATACTCGTCGATGTCGGAGATTATGTCGACTTCAGTCTGTTTCAGGTAATAAATATTGATCAGCAGCTGATAATGAACTGACGACTGATTAAATGTTATGTCAAATTATGATGGCAGCAGATAAGAGTTTAATGGATTTTCTGGACTTTTATTAATCACTTTTTAATTGATTGTCGTAGGACGTTTTCTTATCTTCAAGTTTAATGGTAGGTTTAGAGGATTTTCAGATAATTCAGTTTTACTTTTACTTTTTTGAAATTATGTAATTATAATTTTGACAGCTAAGAAACTAGCTTTTCAAGGTCAATCAATGTGATAAGTTATTTTGAACACCAATTTTACCGATTATCACATTTTTAAGGTAAATATTCAACTGGTGACTAATTTATTTGTTAAGAATTTCTTGGAAACAGTAAATTCCTTTCAATGAACCCAAAAGATTAGGCGTATCTCATTAAAAGTTAAGACAAAAACCAATTTTAGGAGTCATTAATTAGTTGTATCTCTAAAACACCAAATTACAAGCAATTAGACCTTTTTGGCTATATACAAAGATGATAAGGAAATGATAATGCAGGATATTCTTGAAATTGTGAACATAAAACTACTCATACTCAGGAATGAGTGGAATTGTTCTGGGTTTTGAGTATTTTGCACATTTTTTAGTTAAAAACATTTAAAACTTGAAATAAAATTGTTTTTTAATGAATGTCAGAATGGCCACAAACATTGGCATTGATAACGTCACAAATTATCAAATTCTACAACAATTACAATCAGCAGCGGGAAGGGCATTGATAAGAAGAAGTGAGAAAATCTTGTTTTTTTAACTGGAAACACTTTTTTAATTAAAGGAATTTCCTTGTCAGTCTTCCCAAAACCGAGTTTAAATGAAATGATTTTGATTGGGTTAAAGAAGACGTCAATTATTGAGGATGTCAGGAAGCAGAGCGATTTAATCACTAATGTAAATGAATTCAACAACTCACTTGATCCCACACGTACAGCATAATATGAAACGCGCAATACGGTATCCAAATAGTCATCAATATCATCCAGCCCGTCCTGCTGATTTGTTGCCTCGTTACAGCCCAACCCTTGGCCAACAGCAGCAGAATTAACATAAATGAGCTCTAAAACAAGCAGAAAGTGAACAGTTAATTATCCAAAACACATAAATGTCCCACCAGCCCCAAGACTCACCATACTGAATATGTCAATAATGTCGCCAATGAACTTGAATTTCTCATTGCCCACACCATAGACGGCGAATTTCATCATGTAGGTGAGTATAAAAAGTAGACTGATCAGCTCCAGGACCAGACTAATGGTAAACAACTTGGTCACCGGATGCTTCTGAATACGAACCGCGTAAATCTGCATCGGCACCAGCACCAGGTAGACGACAAAGTAGATCAAATACATCTCCAGAATGTTTTGCTTCTCGAATGAAAAGTGAAACGTGAATGGATTGGAGGCCGACTGATTGGGATTGCCGTTCACCACCCAGAAATCGTAATTAATCTCCGGCACATGCATAGATCCGTTAAAGTCCTTGTGATAATCATAGTGATGCCATTTGCATGTTGTCTCGTTGCGATAGCACGCCACAATAGACACGTACCAGAATCTGAAAATCCAATGAAATTAGTCAAAACCAACAAACCGCATCAATCGGTACATTGCCCTGTACTCAATTGAATTCAAGTGAAAGTGTAACGAGTTTCAATCTCATTCACCTTTCACCGTCTCTCCTCTTTCTCATTTACCTGGGCTGCACCAGATCACTGACGACATAGGTAAATTGATTGCCTGGCACTACATTCTCTGGTGTGTCCTCATCTACGCACAGTTTTCCCACCGGACACGGTATCGACCGCAAGAAGTCCGTGCCAGTTTTGGCACACTTCAAATTGAAGGCGACATGCTCCAGTCGATCGAACATTCGCTGGCACGCCAGGTCTTTGTTGTGCAACGACCGATTGCCGTAATACTCCAGGAAGCTGTACTTGTCCAGTACGGCGAACGTCAAATTGTGGGCGAATGTGTCGCGCGATGTTATGTTGCCGTAGATGTAGCCGTAGGAGTCGCGCTGCGAGTGGCGCTCTGTCTTCTGGAAGCCAAATTTCACAATGAACTTGAAGAACTCGTTGGGGCGAAAGGTGCCGGTGATGTGTGTCGCACTGCCGTACAGGATCACGTTGGCCGTCAACAGCAGCACAATGCAGTACCAGATGTCCGTGACGCCAGACATTTTGCAACGGAATTTGTTTTGGCCAAGATTCTGTTGGGGCCCAAAATGTTTTGTGTGCAACTACGATACAGTTTTTCCTTTTCTTCTTCACTGCGGGGAACTGCGAATACTGCGCTCGGCCAAATCGACAGTGCTGTCAGATACGAATTAAGCCAGGCTAATGTCAGTTGATGTGAAGTTGAGGTGGCATGAAGCTGGAAGTGATTGGCTGCGTACTTTTGTGGATTTCATTGGTTTGGCGGGATTTTCAAATCGTATAAATTTCCTTCCTTAAGATTGAGATTTTTGAATGTTTTGAAGAGATTTACCAAAAAGTACATCAATATCAATTTGACAGTTATGAATTTACGTCAATAAATGTCAATTTTTACATCGACCCAAATAAAATAAAGAATTGCTAAAGGATGTAAATAAAATTACGCGAAAATGAGGTGCAAACGTCCTTGAGCCTCTCCCTCAATAATTTCTCGTCCAAATAGAAGATTAATGGCCTAAAAGTGCACTCAATTGCAATTACATGAACGGCGATTGCATGAACCGATATTGAAAGGGAGTGTTTCGGTTGGCGCTGCTAATCATAATGGATTGTACCATAATTGGGGACAATCACGGCCAGTATCTAACATGCTCCAAAAGTGGAACAGGTCAGCTTAATATAGCCCAACCATGGCAACAGAAAAGCTCGAGCCAATAGTTGACAACTTCCGGTGTTCAATGTGCGTTTAATGCCATAAAAACCGCCTCAACACCCTCAAGAAATCATAAATTTAACGCACTGCCAGTCCTTGACCCAGTTCCAGATGATTACCATTTGCCGAAAAGTTCTGACTCCCACTTGACGCAGTACACGAACGCACGCAGGGGTGGCAAATTGTGCGCCAATCTGAGTGTTTTTTCTTTAAGAATGTGTGCCGCAAGACATGACCCTCGCAGCTGGCGAACGTGCGAGATCTTTCGTCCGGCCATGGCGCGGAGAGGCCGTAGCCCACAGAACATTGTTGATCTGTACATTCTGATAGCCAAAATGCAAATTGATTTTTTTTTTGTTTTTTTCGCGTTTGTTGTATTGTTCTCGCACGTGAAGTTGCCGTTATTGTTGCTGGACTTTTGCTCATTCATGCCGTGCGTGGTGCTTAAAGCTCTGTGCCTCCGAAGACTAATAATGGCATGATGAACAGCCCGAAGATGGATATTTTTAGATGGCCAGCTTGTTTGTTTTTTAATGGGACATTTTTGGGCCTTGCTATGGTCATTTGCAGTGGAACGTGAAAATGGCATTAATTAGAAGTTGGAGAATGGCATTGGGCTTTTCGGAAAACCGCCATAACTTTTATCTCGATGGATTGGCAGAGTTTATTTAGCTTTTGTCAAATTAAACGATTTGTTAATGTCATTTTGATTGATGGAATGGCCGTGGATGAGTATTTTTAGCGACCACTTTACCAGCTGACTGTAGTCCTTGAGAATTCGCCGGAAGCTGGGTTGTCGTTTACTGGCCAAATACCCAGTTATGACGGCATCAATGAGTCTCATTAAAATGTGTCACAATTTGGGAATAACTAGAGTACTTAATGACTCAAAACCAAACTCAAAAATTGCCAACCTCAAATTATGGGGAAAACCACCTCAAATCGCCAACCCCTTCTACCCACAGAAATCCTCAAATTCATACATGTTCCATTCTGAAGCCGCCCCATGTCCATCACTCTCGCCGACATGCATGCCGCACATTTGATGGCAGAATTTCCCCTTTTCTGCTTAAATTAACCGGTCATTTACTTCTTGACATTCTTTCGCCTCGCTTAGTCTCAACCCAGTGGCCTTCTTTCGGTCCCTTCTATTCAAATGTGAAGCGCAAGGACTTTGCCACAGTTCGTTGCTCAATGTTTCGCCGGGATTTTCCACAATTGTGAAATTTTTCACAATTTCAATTTGTTAAATTTTGAATCGCCATTTTGTGTTTGTTTAAATAAAATCGTTATAAATTGAAAATTAGCGCGTTGGCGTTCTTTTTGAGGCAGGAAACCTAAGGGTTGTAGAGGGTTGAATTTGCATACAACATAAAAAAAAGCCCAAACTCATACAACGTGACGTTGTTGTATTGCGGTCTCATTCTAAGTCGCTGTATGAAGACTTTCTTATGCCGCGCTCAGTGTTTTCGTGCACTAAACTCACCCCCAACGCGAGTCCTTGTCCGCCACCCCCTAGCAAGTTTAATTGTGCGCCGCGGCGCTAAAAATCTCAGCTCATGTACAACACTCGACCGTAGAGTCCGCAGTACGAAGAGG
This sequence comes from Sylvicola fuscatus, assembly GCA_026546915.1. Taxonomy (NCBI): domain Eukaryota; kingdom Metazoa; phylum Arthropoda; class Insecta; order Diptera; family Anisopodidae; genus Sylvicola; species Sylvicola fuscatus. The sequence continues at coordinate 29,910 of JANSTS010010720.1, forward strand.
CCGCGTGTTTGTCGTCTTATATTGTTGTGACTCCTTGGCGTCTTGCGTGTAATGGAAAAAGCTCTGCACTGTTTTGAAGGATCGACGTGAGCTTTCTTCAAGTGGGCAAACTCTTTTGTTTGTGTTACGCTGAATTTCGTGTGCTTTGGCCACCAATACTCACACATCGGGACGACGCACCAATCGTCCACACAACAGGTCTGAGGAATATTTTCCGTGGTCAGACTTCAGTGGTCAGCGGAATTTTTGGACAGGCGGTAGCATTTCGAGCGCGTAACGGGAATTGTGTGGCAAGCTTTTCCGTCGACTTCTTCGACGTTTTTAGGACCTCAACTCTGGTGCTTTGCAATATTTTGGGCAAACTGTCATTGGATACTCACCCGATTCGCCATTGTCCCATTGTGCTTTTGATTTAGTTCATTGATTTTTTTTTTTGAAGTGCTCTATGTGTTCCAGTGACCAGAGTCTTTAAGAAACCTGCACACAAAACTTAATCGATTCAAAATTTGCATACTAAAGAGCGGAATATGTGAACAACAACAGTGCGAGTGAGCTGCGGGTGCGTGGGTGATCAAGAAAAAGAAAGTGTTAAAAAATATAAGGTGCAGAAGTAGTTGAGTAAATAAAAATTCAGGCGCCAGTGGTGAGTGCAGTTTTCGTGTGTGTGCCTGCAATGGGGCAGCATGAGATTCAGTGCATTTATGTTCCAATGTGAGCCGTATGGAATTATGCAACCGCAGGAACAATCAATTTCGGCTAAAGTAGACCAACAATTGAATTGGTTGTTGCTGGACAGCGGCGGTTGTGACAATCGCGAGTCGCGGCCGCTATTGTTTTTGTTGTGCCAAGGAGCAGTAAACTGACCACTTAACGGATACGCTACACTGAAATGGATTCACCTGAATTTGGAGGAGGACTATACATACGTTTTTGGTAAAGGATTTGGTTTTGGCAATCGTGTGGTGTTGTTTTGTAAAATTCGTTTTATTGCAAGACTTTGTGTTTGCTTTAATTATATATCAAAATGTGCGTCTTAGCATAATTATGTCGCTTTCTTATTGACAATTTTCTTTAGTTGTTTCTGTTAGTTTGCCACT
>JANSTS010010720.1:31106-41266 GCA_026546915.1 Sylvicola fuscatus
TTATGTCGCTTTCTTATTGACAATTTTCTTTAGTTGTTTCTGTTAGTTTGCCACTAAAACCAATTTACATTCAAATCGTGTATAAAAATGTGCTGAAAATACATTAAACCATTTACTAAAAACGCCTGAATGCATTTAAAAACGCGCATGTTGATTACAAATAAACGCCTGAAAGTTGAAGTTACTTGTTAAAATATAAAAAAATTAGATATTAATAAACTTATTTTTACTGCAGTGATATTTTAAGGTGATAACTAAGAAAATTATGTGATAAAAGCTAATTTGATTTCCATTTGTGTCCAAGATTTGATCAGAAAAAACGCCTGCATGAGTTGATTCTGTAACACAAAACGCCTGCGGATTGATAAGTTTTTGATAATCTTCAGTATTTAGGTTGTTGTGGGTTCTTTACGAAAATTGTTAAGTAAAGAAACAATAAATTTCAAAAGAATCATCTCTCAGTGCAAAACTCTGAACTGAACAAATATATAAATACAATTTACACGATTTTAACGACCTCATTTCCCAATAAAATTTCTAAAAAAAAAACTTCAACAACAATAGGAAACATATGAAACGCCAATAACCTTCTATAATTTCTGCAAAACGCCCACAAAACTGATTTACAGCTCGAAAATTGCACGCGATCCACTTAAAATTCGCACAACTTGAAAACCCATAATTATCAATTACATTAAACTCAATACAACATAGCAATCGCATAATTTTTCCAATCATAAATAGCTTAAAATTCAAATAAAAATCAGAAAACGGTTCCCACATTACAACTCATGTGCTCATATGCCAAACAAAACTGCATATGCTTGAATAATTGAATGAATTTGTGCTGTGAATATATTAAACGATTGACCGCCTATCGTTTGCTATGTCTTAAGATGCTCATCAATCGCCGAGACAAGCAGTTGGCGATTAGTTATGCTCGCAGCTCGCGTACTACATATGTTGCGGGGCACACGTCGGCTAGCTGCATGACGCCTCATGCGGAATGCGCCGCTATACTCCAATGGATGAGTGATAAAAACAAAAGTAGAAGAAGATCAAATTAAAAACCGTGCAAAGAAATTCGCTCAAGAAAGTTGTATTATCGCAACAATTTGGTGAAGAGTTAATTCAGAGATGTTTATGCTTGTGTGTCTTGATTGAGAGTGAATGTTGTTTTTAATGCTCAATTTTCATAATTCATGTTGGCTGATGTTTTCCATAAATTTTCCTCGGTGCACTTTTTCCGCTCTGAATTTTTGGTTAATAAACGAGCGACTGAACTCATCGCCGCGCGCCGTATACCTTTAAGATTAGCAATTATAAGCAGGCAACGACAGCTAAATCGGCACGCACTCCGCTTGTTTATGCTGGATATGCTCGCTACGTTGAATTTTATGTTTTAAATAGCACATTTGCTGATGGGGAGATGGTGTTTGAAGATGTGCAAAAGGTCATTTAATTAACATAATTTTCACTCGCGTTTTTGCTCTGGTTTCAATCAATCAATCAATCAGGCAAATATCATTGAAATTAGTTTCTGGAAATTGTTTTTTGTTTGTCCCAGATAGAGAAACAAATGCTCGTCAATGGATTTCGTTTTATTTTTAAGGCGCACTAACCAAAACATCTGGAAGCTCAAGAAAGTGGAATCTTTAACTTTCATTCTCTAATTACGGACAGATTTATTTTTACCGCTGTCGACTCTTCCTTCGATTCCATCCTTCAGTCAGAAATGCCCCTCGTCGGTGTTTCTATAATTAAAGATTAAACTGCTACTTTGTTTTGAAATTAATTTGATACTTTTCTTTAAGCAATTTGTCTATTTTTATTGTTGTCAAATAATGGTGGTTAAGACGTTCAATGTCATTCTTAACGGAAATTTGTTTTCACGCTTCAATATTAACTTCCTGTCAGGAAATTTTAATGGTTCTTCTGAAAAAATTAAATCTTTCTGGTAAATTCTTCATAAAATTTTAGAGTAATATTTTCTTAAAGTTACCAAGAAATTTAATTATCTTAAAATACAAAAGAAAAAAATCTTAAAATTAATAAGAACTTTAATTTAGTAGCTTGTTCTTCAAATCATAATTTTCTTTTATGAACGATTAAGCATTTCTATCTAGAAAGTGAAACGTCTGAGAAGGTAAATCCTGTAAAACAATTGCCATAACTTCAATCAAAAATGTAAAACTAAAGATTTATCTTCGTTCCATTAAATCCGATTCACTGACATGCGAACAACAGCTCCATAAACCGCACAAAATACCGTGGAAATTTCCACAAATGATCAAAACAGCAGCGCATCTTCACATTCAATCCGTCTTTCTCCTAATTTGCAATTAAGTTATTGAAAGTAATTAGCAAGCTCAGCTCAGACGAACTGCTCTTCCATTTACCTTTGTATCAAAACATAGAACAACCAAATTGAAAAGAAATGCTCGCACACACTCAGAAACTCGCCGTAAAATAGAAATAAGTGCAGGCCTCAGTTACTTAGTGCCAACTCCCATAAGCGGCGAATGCTTGAAATTTTCTTCTTTAATTTTGTCTGCTGCCAGAAGAAAACCAACTCATCAGCAAAGTAAGGCGCAGCAAACTGTAAAGAAAGCACATAAAACGTAAATTGCTGGTAACTTTGGTTTTAGTTGGCGTTTGATGCTCCGATCGGAATGGACTTCACAACTTCTTTCAGTTTTTTGTTGCTTCGTCGCGTTTAATTTTGGGCTGACGCGAATTGTGCAACTTGCAGTGGCCAAAAGGATAAGAAGCGGTGCAAAGTGTTTTGGTGTGGTTCATGTGGAGTGGAAATAGAACAAACAATAGGTGCATTCAGTGGGAAATGTTAAGTTCTAAAATAAAACAATTGTAAACATGTTGCTGTGAATTTTCGTTTGTGCTGGTGGAGAAGACCTTTTCGGAAAATGTCACAGTTATTTTGTGAAAAATAAATTTCGTTTTATTGCTCAAATGTGGAAGTTGGACACAATTCATGAATGAAAATAACTTTTTTGAACAATTTTCATTGTGAAAACTAAAATAATAAACAGATTCTTGAAACAATAAAGAAACAGTGTGGAAACTTAAATAACGAAAACATTGTAAAAACTTATTTTTATTTGATTAAAAAAAAGAAATGTGTTTAAAAAAACATTAAGAAAAAAACAAAATTTGAATAACGGTACTTTGAAATGAAAATCTCATTTATTTATTATGTTAAACATTAAGGATAATAACACGATGTTTTATATTTATTACATTTTATTCAAATCTTTTAAGTGGTTTTTGTGTAAGTTTCTAACAAAAAAAAAAAAAAATAGAATTAATTGGTTCTTAAAACTATAACGAATAATTTAGATTTTTCTAAAACAAGAATATAATTTGCCGAAATTGATTTAATTAAGAAAGAAGTTTTAAAAAGATTGTTATCTATAAAGATTCTAAATAATGTATTGTCGTTTACTTATTCACTTTCTTATGAAAAAACCTTGACTCTAATAACATTTACCAATTCTTCACATAAAAAAGCTTTTAAAAGCACATTTGCATCTCATAAAATTCTAAAATTTAGTTAAATTGATGTTTCCGCCACATACTGAGCCACTTCGTGCGAAACTTTAGTGTGTGATTAATGGCCTATTAGCTAACCCCCAAAAGTTGATTTTTCATTTTTCACCCCTTGCCTTGCCACATGAGCAGCGAAAAAACGCACGTCGGCACACACACGTGCAAAGGAACGTGCTCAAACAATTGAAAAATCCTTGGAATCGCATAAAAGTATATCATTTCCGAAGCAAAGTCGAAGTACGCGAGTATACATAAGTAATTATGAATAAACAGTTAAGAATATAAAGGAAAGAATTTCAAGGTTCTTAATTTGTTGGCTGTTGTATGTTTTTTTTTCTTCACTCCTAAGCGTTCGAGCATGAGTGGGCTGTGGGATGAAAAGGTGCAAAGCTCGAATGGATTTTTAAGAAACAAACAGCTATCGTGTGCTTATTGTATAAATGTATAAAGAAACTATGTAGTCATAGTTTTTTTTTCCACTAGCAGGAAGTGCTTTAAGTCAATTAATCATAAAAACGGGGATCACATATGAGTTGGGGAGTGTATGGAACTTGTTCAAGGACATTTCATTTCATTGAAATATGTACTTTAGCAACGTTTTTAGCAATTACTTGAATTCTTCAACTTAAGAACAATCGAAAGATGGTGAGCAGCGGTTACGGTGATGATTTCCACACCGCAGAACGTAAACACTTTTAGCTATTGCAATTAAATGAACTAGTTGCAGTTCGCGGAATCACGGTAAACGACTGCAGTCTTGCGTTGTTATGCATTTTAATTTGAAGATGCAGTTAATATAAGTCGTTAAGTGAAGTTACTGTTAACTGAGTGCAGGCCTTCTGTCTTGTTTCTATATAAATTGGCATTTGCTCAATAAATATTTAGGTCATCGATTCTAAGCATCTTAAAGTAATTTCAATTTCTTATCTTCAGATTATCGACCTTCCGAGCAACCATAAAGACATGTCATTTTATGAGTAAAAAATAAAAAACTCCCACTCCACGATTCCCTAGCCAGCAACGACCTACACAACCGAAAAATGCACGACCAAGATGGCTTGCACACATGAGCTGCATAAAACAGTGAAAAACCGCGGTTGTGTGCACAAACTACAAATCAAACTAAAACGAAACAAGAGAAAACAAAAGGGTTGGAAAATCAGGAGACGGAAAAAATTCACCCCCTCATCCCCAGCGCCCCACACGAGCCAAACAACAGCACAAGTTTGGTGTCGACGACGACGTGACCCTTTAATTGCCGGCGCTGCACTCACTGAGACGCCATCGCAAGTACGCGGCTTCTAAGTGAATGTAAAGGTATTTTTTTAATAAAAATGAGTAATTATGTGGCGACATGACGATACAAAGTTTCCATCAATTTAGGCAAAAAACACAACAGAAACAACGATGAGATCATCCCATTCGCCTTCAATTCGGTCGCGATATGACTACTACTACACGATGTCGCCGTCGTCGACGACGGCCGCCAACAGCTACTACGACAATCAGAATGCGTCACTGTTTGGTGATCCGGTGCCACCGTCTACCGACTTCCTGGAGACACTCGACACCCACTTGTACGGCAGCTTCCGGCGACGCAACAGCGATTTTAGTAACAGTAGTGCACTCGATGATCGACCACCTAGGGAGAAGACGACACGTTTCATGCAGAGGGATGTCAACTTGGGGGATGAAATTGTTAAGCCACTGCCAGTTAGGGGTAAAACCGCCCGGAAATTCCATCGCGAGGAAAGTCTGGGCGAGGAAATAGTCAAACCGCTTCCAATACGTGAGATGACCACACGAATTTATCAGAGGGACTCATTTGATCTGCCCGAGAGTAGCATTGGAGCTGCGAACAGTAGCTATGTGAGCACGAGAAGAAGATCTAGTTCCAACTTTTCGGATGACATTCGACTGGGGACTGATTACAGGTAAGACACATTTTCGATTATACCTGAAAATGTAACTAAAGCTCTTATTTAATGTCTTTAGAAACAACAACGACCTAATTCTAAGTCCATCATTTTCAACGTCATCACCACCAAAACGAATATTCCCAACACAGCCACTTTACTTGCGTCGCCCATCCAATGAGTCAATGGAAACTCGACGTCCATCTAATGATTCAAATATGAGCAACGATTGGAGTAACAATAGTAGGACACGACCACCAACAGTAGACGAATGGAGTCGGATTCCTAGACCGGTGACAGCACTTAGGAAGCCAATGCATAACGAGCAGAATGTGTCCCAGCCTAGTGGATTGATGTCGGTGATTCAAAGCTCAGCATCCTCAACTTTCAGTAGTGAAGATGAGAAGCCTGCACCTCGATCGCGTACCCAAAGTGCTGTCCAACGAGTTATTCCCATCCAGCCTCATGAACTAGCTGAACCATCTCATCTAGTTCCCATTAATCCAGATGACAGTGAGAATGATAGTCACGTATCATTGACGCGAGAGTTGTCTCCAATTGTTGTAAGGGACACGATAAATACAGGATCAGCTTACAGGTTGGAATCAAAATTTATTAAAACAAAGTATCCTTTATAATACCAAATCCTTTTTCAGGGCTCAATCACCAAAGAATCATCTCAAGAGCTCATTCACGATTATTAATGAGTTAAAACAAACCAGCCGCCAATCCAGTCGTGCCCCCAGCCGTCAATCCAGTCAAGCCCCCAGTCGAGCAGCAAGTCCCCCCTATGCAGGACGCGTATCACCATTCCTCGGCAAAGGATTTAAACCTCATTCTCGAGCGTCTTCTCGTACGACCTCTCGAGCAGCCTCCCCCAGCCAATTCGATCCTCAAACATTTACCGACAGTCTGATACTGGGTTCAGACCCGCTGCGTCCGACGGTTCAATTCAATATGAGTGGATCACCCGACAGAGGCACCATGACGCCCAATCATGTACCAAAAGGCATTTTGCAGCGTCGTGGAATCCAATACATGTCCAATCAGGAGTTGAGCTTCAACGATCCCGACAATGATACAGACGAATTTGAGCGACCAATCGCCAATGCACAACCACGTCCCAGACGGACATCGACAGCGCCAAATATGAAGGTGTTCCAGGTGTTGCCACAATTGGAGAATATTCAGCAAATTGGTGACACGAAAAAGCGTCCAGTTCATCGTTCTGCTGGTGAACTGTACAAAGGAACTCAGTCGGCTGGGGCACGTCCTTCTGTAAATCCAACTCGATACCAACGCGGCGTGATGAGAGTTGTGAGTAGTGCAAATAATTCCCCATCAAGAATTCCAATATTGGCGGGACCATCAGTGCTGTTGGAAGCTAAGCAAATGCGAAGGGGATCAGTTTCACCAGCATCAGGACCAGCTAGCGCGACGTCTTCGCCAAAAAGGGAAAGCTTTCGAGTGGCTGTTTCTATTGAGACTGGCGGTAATGTTACCAAACGACCATCACGGCCTGGCAGTCGTGTAGCCAAGCCAACGACGCTGTCACCAATTGTTGGCACACCAAATCGAGATGAAATGTCAGGCCATGAAGATGACTTCAATCATACGGGAGTTATACAAGTTAACAAAAGTTCAGTTTATACGATTCATCGACCTGATTTGGAGGACACTTACAATACGAAACGTGCAAAGCCACCGACTGGAATACCGTCCAGGGCTGCTTCGCGGGCTAATTCCAGATCTGGGTCAAGACTCAACTCAAGAGAACCCACGCCCACTAGTTCAAAATCACCAGCTAAGCCCAAAAGCAAAATACCACAAAAAGCCGAAAGGTCGTCCAGTCTAAAACGCACCACAGGTGGAAGTGAAACCAGAGATTCTAGCATCAAGAGGACGGGCAGTAAAAAGGGGACCACCACCGCCACAACATCTTCTAAAATTAGCGGATCAAAATCTAAGCCAGGCGACAGTAAGTCAAAGAAAATGGAAACAACGAATTCAGTTAAGAAGGCATCGACTAGCACTAAAAAAGAGCCGCCATTAAAGCGTGAGACATCAAACTTGAAGAAAGCTCCGTCTTTCAATTTAAAGCGTGATGCATCAAACCTAAAGCGGGAGCCATCGAACTTGAAACGGGAGCCATCGAGCTTAAAACGGGAGCCATCCAACTTGAAACGGGAGCCATCAAATCTGAAGAAGACTCCGTCTGGTGAATTAAAGCGGGAGCCCTCAAACTTGAAAAGAACTCCATCGAATTTAACTAAGAGGGAAGGAGTGAAACGAGAAGGATCAAATATGTCTCTTTTGTCGAAGAAACCTTCTGAACAATCCTTGACTGGAAAGAAACTCGAAAAGAAGCCCAGCTTTAATAATAAGAAGGACAAGAACGGGAATGGTAAGACTGAATCTGAAGAAAATAAGCAAAGCAATAGTGAGATGGAGCCCGATTCTTTAATAGAGTCCAGTAAAGGAGATGCAGCCGCTGCAAGTACCGAAAAGGATGACAAACTGGTGCCTATGACAAAAGCTCAGGTAGTCTCGATGACCACAGCCGCTATCGCTTCCCAACCAGTCCAAATAACGACCACAATTAACAACCAACTGAATAAGACCAACAGTTCAGGAAGTCTTCTCAGCCAAGCAGCAGCAGCAGCTACTGCCGAGGCAGAAAAAGCGTCTGCTGAGTCAGATGACGCCAAGACATCAACACCAACTCCAGCGATTCTCGAGAAAACTCAAAAGACTCTGGAGAACATCCAAAAGACTGTTAACGAAGCAACAGATGAAATACAAAAGACGTTGGAGGAAAACCTTACAGACCTCAAGAGTCTACAGAATGACATGATGGGCGGTGAGGCGGTTGGAGGTGCAACACCAACGCCACTTGAAAAGAAGGAAAGCTCCAAAAGTCTCAAAGATAAATTGTCTGACATTACTGAGAAGGAAGAACCACCAGGATCAGCGGAGGCCAAGGCAGCTGCTGAACAGGCAAAAGTGAACAACCACCTGAATGTTGGGGACAGTGATGAGACAGCCGAACGTGTGAGTGAGCGGGCAATCTCCGTGCCACCGGAGGTCGAGTTGGAGAGTGGCAATCTACAACAAAAGACTGACAACAAAATGGAGGCGGCCACGGCGGCGGCGGCGGCGGCTGCCAGTGCTGCTGCTGCCGTAGTTGCCAACGACACCAAATCTGAGAACAATAACAAACAAAACCATACCGAGGATCGACCGAAGCTGGCAAATGCCACTGAACATATTGACGACATCAAGCCGGCAAGGTTAGTACCCAATTCTTGTTGTTGCTTGTGTGGGATTTGCTAGGGACGAGGGCAAAGTGTGAATGACCCAATTTCGCGTGGCCACCCATGACCTGAATTGTGAACGTAATTTGAGAAGCGTGTGAGTGGATAAGATGATCTGTGTGACAACCTTGGCGCGACACTTTAAGTTTGTCGTCAAAGTTATAGGAATTATGTCGTGCCAGTGTTGAGATTTGACGTAGTAAATGGTTGGTAGTTAAAAGGAGATTATTGGGCAGTGAAGCCTTGACCAGTCACCGCAATTTGTTAATAAAGAAACTTTATCACGTTTCGCCTACTTACTAACAAGAAGTTGTTGACGAAAAAGCGAAACGAAAGGACATGATCTTATCGTTCTTTGTTTGCTCAACAAAGCTTGAGCTTGAGTTGTGATTTACATGTATCTAATGAGACTTCCAAGCTCAAAATGATTTTTTCTAACAAATCGGCCTTTGGAGATTAGTCATAGAATGTTTTCTGTTGACTCACTAGGTAATTACAGTAAATCTTTTACTTTAATTTATCAGTGCCAAATATTGGGTACTTAATATAAAAGCTTCAAATCTTATAAAAAATCGCATGAAAAGTACTTTAAACTTTGATGTATTCATCAAGATTCGACCAAATAAGAAAAGCTTTAAATGCACCAAACTGATTCGCTTCTAATCACTTTATTCTCCAGAAAGACCAATTGCTTAAAAATAACGAATAAAGGGTACCATTTAATTATTTGCCCTTAGGACCATTAAAAAAGTAAATAAAAATAAGCATAAAAGCACAACCGTTTGTGCCAAAAAACATAAATTTCTGTTACGAAAACCACGTACTGAAAGGAAACGGTTTTGCGTGATTGAAAAATGAGCGACCGAAAAGAAACTTCGATGGGGTGGTAAGTGGCTCTGTCGAAAAGTAAGAAAAGCTCGTGCACGAAAACGCCAGAAAAGCAAATAACAATAACTTGTCCATCAAATGGTGTGATTGTGTGTGTTTTGGCTGTTCGAATGACGAGTGAAGCGAACAGGAAAAGGAACAATAACAAAAAGGCGAAAAAAGCTTAGAACCCACTGTAACTAACAAGCTTTCAAGCATTGAAAATACGACCAAGTCTGCAGCTGAGTTGTTTGTCGAAGTGTACAAATTCAATTTTCTTATATTTCTTAAGAAATTGCACTTGTAACAATTAAAGAAATGAATTGAAAAATTACCATAATATTGCTGCAGTTCTAAGAAATGGAAGCAAACAATTTTATTGGAATTTTACCTACCGTGAATTGTCGCTGATTTAATCTTTACTTTATGGAAATTCCATTTAACATCAATTGTGCCATTGAAATGACTGAATTGACCCCATTTTGAGGTGTGTTAT
>JANSTS010010731.1:0-38067 GCA_026546915.1 Sylvicola fuscatus
ACAACCGATTCTACGCTTTTGGTTTTCCTCTTTACGGTTTGTTTGACTGGGATACTTATATTTGTCATTAAAATAAACACGGATTATATAAATGGCACATTGTGCACCTAAGAACGTTTTGACGCATCTGGATCTCGAGAAGAAAGAGAATGCGTGTCAAGTGTTAGCGGCAGCGGCAGTACATACGCTGAGAATAAACATCTTGGAGTTTATGTTTCAAGAAATAAGTCATGTGGAGCGTGTTAAGTAGGAATTTTACACGCCAGGATTCGCCAAAAGCATATGATCAAAACTATAGAGTTCAATAACAAAAGCACATAATGTACAACCATCAAAGGATATGTCACTTTCACCTTGCATGATATAATAATAACATAAACAATAATTAGATATTGAAATATTGTAAAAAAAAGTAACAGTTTTTACCAGAATAATTGATTGATAATTCCACATTTTCTATTTTAACATTATTAATTTTGGGCGAAACGAAGTTTGTCGGGCCCGCTATTCCTATTTAAGCCAAATTTATTTAAGAAAACTGTTCAATTTGATAGCAATTTATCTTTTAAAAATTATACGCATTGTTTGAGTTTATAACTTTATATTATTTACTTTTTAATTTAATGTTGACAATTTTAAATTTTGCGCGTTTTTCATATCCAGCTAGATGTCATATTATATATGCGATGAGTAGCAATGACATTTACTAGATTCGAACACTCAACAATATATTCGTATTTGTGGTTCGCAGTCCGCAGAAGATTGTTCGAAAATGTCAATTCGATAACCCAAAGTGTCGATAGAGCAGTGACGATTCGTATCTGAAAGGGGCAAATTGCAAATGGCCGATACTGCGACCGACGTGTTAATAATTCGCTAGTAGAGTTTGTGACAAAAGACATTTCCATAGTGTATATGTACTAAGAAACAAGACTTAAATTAACTGAAATAACGTTTATTTGTGTCAATTAACTAATCAGATACTCCACCAACAAACGTACAAGAGACCGGAGCGATAAGAAGTTGGTGCTACGCACAACAAAACGACAACGTACTTGATATTTGGGTGGAAATTTTCCAAAGATGGCCCGTTTAACACACGTCTATCGATCGGACGATATGTCTGAGATAGCTTTCGGCAAAAGGCAACTACCGCTGTCTGCAGGCGACAACAACTTAATGGTGAAGCACTCATTGATAACTCAGACAGTAATTTTATCTAGAACTCCAGGCGCACTTTGAACGCAAAATTTGCGTCACAAACGTAGAAAACGAAAAAGTGGCCTGTGGCGAAAATTGTGCCAGTGCAAGTGCGCCTCCTCTCAAAAGGGCTCCTTTTGCACATTCATGTGCGTGCAAACGTGTGAACTTTATCCCTTATGGAATATTCTCTGCACAACGAAAACAATGCAAAATGGAAGAACCCCGCCATTGTCCATTAGCTAAGATGTATTGCAATTAATGTGTGCACATTTCTTGGAACTGAATTGCCGTGTAATTGTATTATGTGTGCACATTTTAGAAAGTAGCAAACTTCACGGGCAAAGTGGCCCTGATTGAAAGATAACTTAAAGTAAAAACTAACATGTGTGATGATTTGAAGCAGTAATACATCTTTAACAATTAAAGCAAATTAAATGAATATCGCTGTTACATGAAATTAGGAAAACGCCCAAATTAGTCGGTTTTTGAATAATACCTATCACGTCACTTCCAGCACGCAATCTTACTATATGGAATTCCATTCAAGTTTCTACATGGCAAGGTTCCATTTAAATGAATGAATGAATTTTTATAACCTAGAATTTGCAAACAAAAAAGTGGCCTTCAGGATGAATTCTAAAATAGGATAAAGAAAATATGTTTTCTCTACTTAAGGCGAAGTTCATGATCATTCATTCATCTCCCAGTTCCTTGTTATCATTATCATTTCTTACGTTCATTGTAAAGTCGAATGAATTTTAAAACTCATTTGTGGAAGACAAAGAATTGATTGATAATTCATATCATCATAAATCATAATTGCATAAATAAATATAATAGTTTTAAAGATTAAAAAAATTAAAACTTACCAATAATAGAAAATGTTCGTCTATCAAACAGATGCTCATGGATTTGACATACAAAGGTCTAGTTTATGATCACTCCGCTGTCAAAGGCAAGGAACTTGAAGATTTTCTGCGCAAATTCAACATCCTTTCCGTGGACGAGCTGAAGCGATCCCTTGAAGTATCCAGTGCTGAATTCATAAGCGTGCTAAGTCAAAGTGTACCCTGTGTCGGTTGTCGCCGCAGTGTCGAACGTCTCTATTGTCAACTCACAGAATCCGGACATCCCACATTAGATCCAGTAGCGATAACATCACAGGGTGTTCTCACCGTCACCGATGAAACATTCAAGTCACCACAGGCTATCTGTTCGTTGCTCTATCAGCACAATGCTCTACTAAATAGCCTTTTAGAAAATCAGCCGCGTAACAAAAAGAGCCTGCGCTGTGGACTGCACTCACTGGACTCCTTCCGGACACGCCCATTCACTGATATCTGGCGGGACGCATGGAATAGCATGCGACAGAACTGTCGAGAGGAGATCGCTGTGATTAAAGCGCAGGATTTGCATGCCACACTGGATGGATATTTGAAAAAGCACAAGTTCTGTCAAGAGTGTCGAACAAAGGTAAAATTGTTGAACGTTGTTTAATTTTTCAGTTTTAATGTTAATCGTTTTTCGTTTTTAAGGTTGAGAAGGCGTATACTCTGCTAGTCAGCGAATCCAATCCGGTAAAGGAGAAAGGTTATGTTGCAGCTTTGTATGCAAACATTAAGAAGTGCATCATCAACAAACGTATACACTTGCAGACGCGAACTGAATTTATAGACAGTCTAATCAAACGAGCAGAGCCGGAACTCAACGGAAGTAATTCTAGGCATCGAGAAAGACACGCCAAAACATTGGAAATAGCCCAAGAAGAGGTACTCACATGCATTGGTATGTGTATTTATGAACGTCTTCGACGCATCTACACGGCGCTCAAGGAGGAAGAGAATGCATGTCAAGTGCTGGCTGCGGTGGCAGTGCACGCCCTGTGTCGCAATTTCGATACGGCTGTAGAAAACAAACGAGGAATTACCAATTTGGAGTTGTTGTACCAAGAAATAAGTCGCGCAGAGCGTGTTAAGGAGCTGCGCAAAGAACAAAAGAAACTGAAGAAGAAGAAGAAGAAGTTGGACAGAAAGCTGGCACTTACTGACTGTGAAATGTGTGCAACGCCCATGGAGGAAGCAGATGAGAACGAAGACGACGATGATGAAATTACTTGCCATCAGGTAATTGATGGCAATATATCAACAGACTGCAGCTGCATCAACTACAATGACGAGGGTAGTGTGATTGTGGCTGAGCAAATTGCGGGCGGCATTGGAGATGTTTGCGTTACCAAATTGACGCGGTCCATGTCTCTGGCTAGATTGTCGTTGTCGTGTACTCTGAACGATGATGAAAATCATGATGAGTTGAAAGATGAGATTTCCGTACTTTCGTGTCATTCCTGTGAGCAAAATGGTTGTACCAAGTCGATTGATGGCGGCTATGGCTCTGAACCATTATCTCATCACGACAGTTCCTCCTGCTGTGCGCTGTCATCAAACCTAGATTCCAGAGCGTCCAGTTTGGTTAGCTCGCCTGAGGGTTCCGAGGTAGCGTGCTCTGATGGTTTTTGTAACCATGATAGTGGTGGTCATACGCGTAGTCATCAGGCGACACCTGAGTGCAATGATCCTAGGTACTTTGACACTGCTGGATTTCATTTGTCTTTGGCCCAGATGTTGGTAAGTTTGTCAACAAAAAACAGTCTTTTTGCTCGATATCTATTAATCTTTTGTTGTTTTTTTTTTGTCGACAGGAGGATCTGCATTCGGAAGATGAACTCGAAGACATTCAACGAATTCCCGACGAAATAATAAATGATTACAAATGCCGAGAGGCCGATGTCAAAAAGTCTCGGGAGGCTTTGCGGCAGAATCTTCGCGTTCGCTTCAACCAACTATGTCTTCGAAGTCGCATGGGGATAACTGCAAAATAATTGTTCAAATCTTTATTGATAGTTCTATAACTGTAATTAAATGGACAAATTGGTATGGTCAGTTGGACTCTTTAAACTGCTAATTAATTAAAAACATAAAACAGGAAAATATTGTCGTTGAATATAAACAAAATAAAATGGTTCATTATAAACAGAGTGGCGATGAAGATTTGTGAGAGAAAAGATTGGACAAGTCATCAACAATAGTTACAGTTTTGTACAAAGGACTCAATCGCATTTTGATCTTGTAGTTAAAATATAGTATTTGTTGATACAGAAATAGGTTCCCAGTTATTTATTGCATTCGTGGAATAGTTATCGATTAGATGAAAACAAATTGGAAGTCCTGCCAAATTAATTCCCAATTCTTGCATCCCCCATATTTTGGCACTCTCATTTTCTTTTGGAACCAATGGATCGTCAGAGTGGTGTTGTGTAGCTTAGATGAGGGATGAAGCCGCCATAAATCTGCTGAACTCAACGCATTTAACTTTTAAATAAATTATATATGTACCAAACAATAAAAAAACAAGAATTATAAGTTTATTGTAATTATTATTATTTTGTTTACCTTTTTTATATTAAAAAGTCAGTTTTTATAGAAATGAAAAATATTTCTTTATTTTAAAAGTTAAATCTACTCAACAAATTGGCCAATGCAAAGACAAGCATTTGTTCCACCGAAACCAAAAGCATTTTTTAAGGCAACCCGTCGTCTTTTATCTTTCCACGGTCTCGATTCATTTGCCACAACGTCCAAATCTACATCACAGTTGTCTAAATTAATTGTCGGTGGAATTTCTCCATGTTGACAAGCTAAAACCGTGAATGCTGCTTCTAAATTACCAGCTGCTCCCAATAAATGTCCATGAGCTCCCTTTGTCGATGAAACTGCTAGACCGTCTGAGCCACGGAAAAGCGTTCTTATAGCAGTTCCTTCAATAACATCTCCCACCGGAGTAGATGTAGCATGAGCATTAATATAGCTAACATCCTCTAATTGAATTCCAGCGTCACGGATGGCTCGTTTCATTGCTAACATTGCACCAGTTCCGTCCTCTCTGGGAGCCGTCAAGTGAGAAGCGTCACCACTTAATCCGTATCCCAAAATCTCAGCCATAATTGGAGCCGATCTCGCTTTGGCATGTTCTAAACTTTCAATAACCAAAATTGCAGATCCCTCGCCCATAACAAATCCATCGTGTGCTTTGTCAAAAGGTCGAGATGACTTCTGTGGCGAATCATTGTGAGACGTGCTTAAAGCTCTCAGGCGACAAAAGCCGGCAATTGATAGTGGACTGATTGAAGCCTCAGCACCTCCGCACACCATCATGTTTGCGTCGCCGTTTCGAATGAAGCGAAATGCATCGCCGATGGAGTGTGCACCCGTTGCACATGCAGTTGATACTGAGTGATTGGGACCACGGAAGCCGTATTTAATGGAAATGTGGCCAGCAGCCATGTTCGGTAGAATTCTTGGGACGAAAAATGGACTCACACGATTATAGCCTTTTTTAAGGGAATCGTTTGTGTCGCATACATCTTGAAGATCAATCATTCCGACACCAACAGCTACTCCAATATCTTGTAGATGACATTCTTCGGTTGTATGTTGCCACTGAGATGATTCTAGTGCTTCTTTTGTGGCGATTAAGGCAAGTTGTGTAGATGGTGACATTGTCCGTAAATCACTCTTCGTGAAGTGGTTTTCTATTTGCAATTCATCACGGTCGACCCGAGCTGCTATTTTGCATGGCAGCTGAGAGTATTGATCACTCGGCAATTTTGAAATGCCACATTGACCGTTAAGAAGATTCCTCCAAGAATCCCTACTGGTACAACCGATTGGAGATACTATTCCAATTCCCGTGACGACAACACGAATGACATCCCTGTTTTTATGAGAGTAGTTTCTATTAAAGATGAATGATGCTGCAGGAGGGTATATAATGCCATTTACTTTGTGCAGCACTTTAAACATTATGCCAGTTCAAAAAGATATTGGTTAAAAGTATAATCAAAGACGCATTGAAATAAAAATATTCCAAAACTACGACAGTTATGCAGAGACGCAACAGCTGAGTGCCGGTGACAGAACTGTCATTCA
Organism: Sylvicola fuscatus; assembly: GCA_026546915.1. NCBI lineage: Eukaryota > Metazoa > Arthropoda > Insecta > Diptera > Anisopodidae > Sylvicola > Sylvicola fuscatus. Next base: position 6,189 of record JANSTS010010731.1, read on the forward strand.
TACAAGCGCATGCGCAATGTGCGCGTCTTCTATTTTCTTTTTCTTTTTCTTTTTTAGTGAAACATATTCTCATCTGAACATTAAAACTATTTTAATAAATTCCAAATTTATTTCCTTTTAAAAAATAGTACAGTATAACTTAAAGTAATAATTTTGAATTATGCTTAAATGCCTAACGCTTTAACACAACATTCGTTTGTCAATTTTTTAAGATTTTTAATTTGTATTTGTTGTTTAAGGGTACAATATCTTACATTTCTGTGCAATTTTTGTGTATTTATTATCGGTTGAGTGTGACAAATGTCTCGTTAAAACATGTAACCACCTAAAGACCTTATATTATTACAAGTACACACCTTAATAGTCTTTTGAGCCTAAAAACTGTATGCCGTTCCACTATTTTAATAACACAGAAATTATTTACAACATATTATTATGTATGCCACAACAAAGGATCGTCTTAGCATAAAAATGAACTTAACATTAGGGCCTTGCAAATTTGCCAATTTACAATACCAATTGCAAGTAAAAACTTTAAGTTTAGGACGATTGCATTAAAACAAATGGAATTATCATGAAAAAATTGCGTTTTTTATGTTTTAAGTTAACATATCATAAAAGCTAAAAATTAATATCATGAGCGTATTCTGCACAGATTTCTGTTCAACAGGTTACACTTTCCTTTAATCAAGTAGGAATTTAATATTTTTGATGAAATTTATGATGTTCACAGTAAAAAGAAAATATTGCAAGATTTTTAACGAAACAAAAAGGATGAAAAACATAAACAGATATTCACATTCATTCTTAAAATACCAATAAATCAGATACTTTTTAATTATACACATTTGTTTGAAATAATATCAACGATATCTGAGTATTATGAGTCAATTGATCTGCGCATCCCAGAGACGACCACAGTCAATTTTATCGGAGGAGTCTTAAAGATAGTCGGAACAAACAATTGTTTGTATGAACATAGAAACGTTCGCAGAGTTACCCTATTTTAAGTTTTAAGTGTTGACTGAAATTCCTGTCCTCTTACGAATCCACAAACTGTTCAGTTCCTGATGGCTGGCTCCTGCTTTCGGGCTGGGTGATCAACATATTCATCATCTAGAAAGAATTGATGACAGTCAAACGCAAAAAAAAAATCTCGCATAGAGCAACTAACCATCCTCTTCCTCAGCTTGTTCCTCTATTTGCAGTCCTTCTGGATACTCTGGCACTTTACCCTGGTCGGCGACAAATTCATTTATCAACTTGTCCTCCACAGGTTGTTTTTCTACCACTCCAGCACCATCAATTGTATCGAAATTATTAACGTCCTCCTCGGCAGCGTCATTGTTCTGCATATTTCTCTCCTGGAAGTGGTCATTGTGCATCTTCTCCTCCACAACAAAACCATTGTTATCATTCACCTCATGTGCGCCATTCTCCGTTTCATCGTTGGGAGGCGCCGCCGCCACATATTCCACTTTTTTGCGAGCAATTTCGTCGATTGCATTTAGGTATCGATTGTTGCTGTTATCATCTTCTTTGGCTAGCATTGAGTTCATACTTTCCGGCACTGGCACAACACCGACTGGCACCTTTTTGGCGGCGCGCGGTTTCGCTACAGCCTCAATGTGCTGGATGCGAGCTGTCGAGCTTTTCTCATGGTTTGCGGTTGGCACTGATGCCAATGGAATGCCCATCTTGTTGCGAGTCTCGACAGTTTGCGATGTCTTTTTGGCCGCGGCACTGCTTGCAGTTGTTGAACTCTTCAGCGGCTGTGGAACTGGCAACACTTGATTCTCATTGTTATTGAAATTTGGAATCGACTCATCGTTACTTAGTGGCTTGGGAAGGATCTGAAAATTTTCCACTGAATTAATAATACCGTTATTCCTAAGAAGATGATTCCCTTCACCGAAACCAAGACTACCACTATTTTTTTGGTTATTATTACTAAGCGACTTTTTTACTTGCATGCGATTAGAGTGCGCCGCGACGCTCATGTTGTATGCTGTCGATTGGTTATTGATTTTGTTTTGGATTTCATATAAATCATCACTCACGGCGACTTGGGCGTTAAACGACTTGGTGGCGTCGATGATGTCGTTTGGTTCTTGGTAAGCATAATTGTGCTGGCCATTGTCATCTGGACGCCAGGCACAGTGCGCATTGTAGCTGTCAATTTGCTTTTCTAGCTTGTAAATTTTATACTTCAATGGGTTGCTGGCCGCATTTTCATTAAGTGTGGACTGGAGGTGATCCTTTTCAGACTGCAGCTGATTGTAAGTCACCTGAAATTGGTTGATGTTAGTTATTAATGAAATGAGTTTCGCAAAAACATTTGATTACCTTCCAGTGGTCTATTTCTTTAGCTTTTTGACGCTCAACCTGTGCCAATTGACTTTGTACTGACTTCACTTGACCCTGTAGTCCGTTTAATTCTTCTAAATTCTTTTTTTTAATGGAAGCACAAGCCTTGGCCAAATCATCGTTATTACTTTTAAGTATGTTAAAATGCTGCTGCAATGATTCAAATCGCATTTTTGATTCCACGGAACTCTGTTCTTTAAGCTCTCGTTCATCTTTTGCATTTTTTAAGAGGCTTTTTGTATGATGATGACCCTGGCGTTCTTCTTGTAATGCTTTCTCAAGTGCTGTGAATTGGGAAACAATTAAGCTGCTGCTTTTATGCCGAAAATAAAAAAAATTACCTTGCACTTGTGCCGTTAGAGACTCCTGCTGTTGTTCACACCGATATTCGTTTTGTCTTACCTCATCCAGTTGTTGCTGGGAGCTATGAAATATGGCAACGAAGCCTGCGGTTAGCACAAGCAGGCCAAAGACCACTAGGAATTTGCTTCGACCAACCCGCGCTATTCGCGGTGCGTTCATTTTGGAATTTATCTTGATTGATGTGTATTATCACAATAATTACAAGTGTTTAAATATTCGACTTTATTTCCGATTGAAGCTTTGCAAGGTTTCAATTCAATTCAGGTGTAACCACTTTCTTTCTTTCTTTGATATATTATGATAATATACATATGTATGTATAGTTTTTTCCAATTGTTTTAAATTATTGAACTTTGAAAACTGACTTAAAACTGATGCATTTTAAACCTTAAGCACTGTTTCTTGTAAACTTTTTGTTGTACATTTACGCAAATAATAATATTTAATAATAAATGGTTTAAAAGTTAAATTGTGAAGGGTTACATTTATTTTGAAAATTTGTGTTGTCAACAAAAAAGTGAGGTTAAACTTTTGACAAATTACAAAAGTGCGCAGCCAAATAATATACATATCATGTCAACATCTGTAGGCCAACTTTAAACATAAATTTAGTTACGCTATATTGAATTAGGTACAGATAAAATAGTTTTTTAAAAAGAAGGCTATATTAAGATTTTGTTTGATCGATATAACAAAACGTTAGTAAATTCAATTTCGTATATAAAGTTTAAAATAAAATACCATTCAATTAAAAGCTTTACTTTTCAATTATACAGAATTATCAATGCCTATTATAATCAAAAATTTTACATGGTCTCAAACTGAAGACGAAGTCGTCCTAAGAGTTCCGCTTAAAAATGTCGGCAAGCTCAAACCTGACTTTCATATTTATTACACTTACATTAAGGTTTATTGTGGAAATATGTTTCTCGAATTGTTCCTCCGACATCCAATCGATATGAATGCTAGTCGCTGTAAGATCTTTGAGCATGAGCTAAGATTTTACTTGAAAAAGACAGTTACACTACAGTGGAATGATCTTCAGCGTGAAGTTGTGGAAAAACAAAAAGTGAAGGAATTCGTTATGAAGAAAACGGAAGTGATGCTAAGCGAACAGGCCCAGGAAGCGTCTTTGCAGAGAGAAGAAAAGAAACGAGAGGAAGTTAGAAAAGAAATTGAGAAACAATCAGTTGAACAGCAGCTTATTGACAGTTATAAAAACAATTGCAAAAAAGGATTTTACGAGCAATGGAAGCAGACCTGGACAGCCACCAACCAAACAAAAGCTCTAGAAAATGCTGAAAAATCCAAGAACATTGAAGTGAAGAAATCTAAAGCGGAATCAGATATAAGAATACTTCCTCCTATCAGAAACTCTCAGTCAATTGAGGTGGCTTTCACAGAACGACGATTCTGCACTCCACAACGAGAATCACAGGATGAACTGGAAAAAGAATGGTTAATCAGGCAAGCAGAAGTTCAAAGACAGGTTGGATTTATTGAAAGTGATCTTCTTCCAGAGGAACGTGATCCGCGGTACCTGAAAACAAAAGCTGAAGACTTTGGTGCCAAAAAGAACTACTTTGGAGCCATATCAGCCTATTCGACAGCCATTAAAATTAGTAAGGAGCCAAATTATGAACTGTTTATGGGACGAGCGGATATGCAATTTAAAGCAGGAAACTTTAAGAGATCCGTGAGTATTCCGATTATCCAGTAAAATTACGTTTTTTTACGTTAAAAAAAAATATTTAAATTTAAATAGGCTGAGGACTACAGCGAAGCCTACAATTTACTTCCGGAGGACTTGAAAGTTACATCAACAATTCGTGCCCGCTGTGTTTGGCAACGTGCCCTAGCGTTGTTTAACTTAGGTTTTAAAAATGAAGCCATTCGTGAACTGGAAATAGCAGTTAGAACTGATCCTACCAATGGTGCGATTAAACTTGATTTAGAAAGGATGGAAGATGAACTAGATAATGAATAATAATTTCTAACTCAGTATTTAATTACATACTTGAAATAGACTTTACATAGAACAATAAACAGCATTTTCTAATCATAACTTTGTGGGGTGATCAAGTCGAAGAACATGAAGCAAAGAGGAAGCGCTCGGATCGCGTCCTCTAAAACGTCTGAAAACTTCAGCGGGACTGCGAGACCCACCCAACGCCAAGAACGTCTCGCGGAATCTTTTTCCGACCTCCAACAGCTTTGCCTCATCACCATTAGTTTCTTCAAATGCTCCATAAACATCAGCGGCAATAAATTTAGCCCAAATGCGACTATAGTAAGCGCCACCCCAGTCACCTGAGAAGATGTGCGTCATTGAGCAGGGATGAGCATCCCGTTTATCCATTGGAATCACATTGTAAATAGGCCACAACTTCTTAACGATATCTCCCCAGAATTCTTTGGATGTGTGCAATTCCATGTCCAAGTCTGATAAATAAAGTTCTCGACACAAATCATATCCAGCCAATTGGCGACGGCAATCGTTTATGGATTGAATCAGCTCGTCAGACAACGGCTCTTCGTCGTTAAAATGTGATGAAATTGATCTCAATACATTTGGATCTCTAAGCAAATTAGTCATAAGGTGTCCCGACACTTCAACAGCATCCCATTCTATATTTGAGTGGCCAGCCATCTCATTGTATTCGCAACGAGTCAAAAGATTTTGAAGAGCATGGCCAAACTTATGGAATATCATTTCAACCTCTTTTAAATTTAAAAGAGTTGGCTTTCCATACATTGGTACATCCAAATTAAATATAATGGCTGCCAAAGGAGTAGTTCCTGCTATTTTACTGCGGTTGCGTATGCCAATCATCCAACCAGGACTTTCTTCAATAAAAAGTTTTTCATCTTTGCGGCAGTAGAAGTCGGTGTAGAAGCCAGCAATCGGTTTTGATCCACCGTCGCTTAAGTCAAATATGTCGTAGTACTTGATGTCACTATGCCACTTGTCCACTCCTTGACGCTCCTCAATTTTAATGTTAAAAAGTTTCTCGCTAAGAGAAAACAGCTGGCGCTGTACACTGGGAAGTGGGAAATATTCCTTAAGAGTCTCATCATCGTATTTATATTGCGATTTAAGCAATTTGCGTCTATAGTAGGGTAGGTCGTAAAAATCTAACGATCCCTTAAATCCGCCTTCTTTATTGGCATACTCATTCAGCATGTTAATCTCCTGCTCTTGCATTGGACGGGCTTTTTCCATCAGGTTAGAGAAAACTTGCTTCACATTTGCGATGGAGCCGGCCATTTTTGTCTCCATCGACATTTCCATAAAATTTTCGTATCCCAACAGTTTTGCCTGTTGCTGCCTTAAGTCACGAATTTGTTCCAAATGAGCGCTATTATCTAAGTCCTTGTTCATGTAGCCGGAACCTCGTCTTGTCTCTGCTTGCCATGTATTCCAACGCAAATTACGATTTGGACAATATTCCAAAAACGGGCCATACACATGTGGCTGCAGCGTTACTTTCCAAGGTCCCTCAGTTGGCTTGGACGGATCTGCAGACATTGCTTGCAACAAATGACTGGGAAAGTCGCGGACGATGTTGTAATTCTCAATAACATGGGCAAATTGTTTGGTAGCAATTTCAGTTTTGCTTTTGAATTTCGCGCGTTCCTGACTCAGTTTGTTTATGATTTCATTCATGTGAGCGCGTTTCGACTCATCCAGGTATGCTCCATTGAGTTTTCCTTCAAGGGAAAACTTTTTCAGCAAACGAGCTTCATCATCATTTAACTTTTCATTTTTTTGTTCAACAACATTAATGTGTTTTGCAATGCTTGAGCTATTAAATTTGGAAGAACGGGCACGTCTCGCTCGATCATGAATCGATAAATAGCTTTTAGTTGGCATTAGTGTACTGTTTCCCAAGTACAGAACTTTTGCTAATCCCCATGTCGTTTCCAGTGTTACACTGGCAGGCTCGAGCGGTTCAAAAACTTCCTTGAAAATGTTGCCATTCGTTTCGTTTTTCTGTATCTGCTCTTCGATATTCTTCACTGCATTCTCAACGTCTGAAGATTGTTTTCCAATGACAGCTATGCACTTCTCTACGGAAACATTTGTAAACTCAGGCAAGCCATCATCACGTATTAGTGGATTTTTGTCAGTCGTCTCCTCGCCAATTTCTGGCACCCTGGGATTGTGATAACAGAATTTGAGGTTAAGGCTAATGCAGAATAATATTGCGACTTTACTTACAGGACAATAAATCCATGGCGAACGTTATTGACGAGTAGGGAGGGACGTGGTATTAAAATACGCCTTGTGCAATTTAAAAATGACATTTTTTAAATTAAATTTACATGGACATTTCTTGAACCAATGTGATATTTTTTTCAAGTTTGCGGCTTGTTCTAACTAACGTTTCTAACGCTTTTTGTCTTTAATAACTTTACAGAAAAAGATCTCAAATTCAACCGTTTGAATTTTTTGCTATGGAAATTACTTTTAAAAAGTTATCGCGGCCCGATGTTGATTTAATATTTATGTAATTCGTGTAATCACAAAACTATTCAAATATTTTTATATTTTGACATTTATAAAAGAAATATATATAGCGATAAAGAAAAATAACAAGAAAGATATAAACAACATGAACAATATATGAATTATTGGTGATAAAAATTTAAGCAAAGACATTTTTGGTGAATTTGTTGTATTTCTTAATAAGTGAAACTTTGGTTGCAGAATTTGATAGTTTTTTTTTGGCAAATTAATGTGCTTGAGTTTTATTTGAAACAAACATTTCTAGTTTTATTGGGTCGCTCCGAATCCATTTCCAATTTTTCTTTAAGCATTCATACAACTTGATTTTATTTTATGCTTATCGAAGAAATATCTTTGTGAACCGCCGTTAAAATGTCTTGAATTTCACAACTGTTTTCATTCAAATTTAATTTACTCCATGAAACCCTTACTGACAAAAATCACTTTTAAAGACACTTTTAAACATAACATGATCAAAAATCAAATTTTTAATGTGAAACCCGTATTTAAAAACCAAATGGTACAACCGCAAGTTCTAATTGCATTTTTACTTGAAATTCTGTATATCAGTGGACAAAAGCAATCAAAAGTCAAAGGCTTTTTTCGATATAAACAAAATAATTTTCTAATTCGTATAAAATTCATGCATTGACTTCAAATTTGAAATGATGCATTATACAGGCGGTTCTTTGTCATTCGATTTGTCATGCGGTAAATGAACTGTAATCGATTTGCAGAATTTCCTCCTGTCCCTAAGGAGCAGATGGTAATGATACATATATTTGGCACACTACTGCACAATTGAGAATTCTACTAATTACTGTAAATTATCAATGTGCTTATAGTACCATTTTTAGTAATTAAACCGGTAATTTAATTATTCAATTTTAATTAAAAATAATAAGGTAATGTTACAAAAGTATAAAAAAATTACTCAGGTATTAACAATCAAACATCGTGTCAAACAAACTTTCTCGACAATCTCCTGAACAAACAAACCGACAAACAACCCTTAAATACAAACCAAAGTGTGCGTAGAAATCCCTTGTTTCCTTTACTCTGAACATCGCACATCCTTTGAATGAAAATCGGGAATCATAGAATATATGCTTATATGTACTTCAGTCACATTGCTGCGAGTGACTATTGTTATTGTGAATATGTTGTATGTACAATGTTTTTATATGGGGACTGGCGAGCATAAATGTGAGAATGAATTTCTATGTTCTCTACTGCGCTCACGAATCACGATTGTACACTCAAGGAGTCTCGATGTGTTCTCCCTAAACATAACAATATAATCCGCCGTTCATTCCCGCTTGCGAATGCGTTGCCCATGCCCATCCATAAGCAAACGCCACGGACTTCGCCACGGAACAATTTGCTCATACTCCGTACAGTACGCAGACGACACAGGGATTGCCGGAGCGCATGCCGCATACGTTTTGTACGTCGATCTGCGGAGCCAGCCACAGGCACAGCAGCCACTCACCAAAGATGATGAATTCCAAATATTCTCTTATGTTTTCGACACAGTCGCGCTGCAACATTTGTTGAGTGCAGAGCTATTTTCGCCGTCGAGTCGTGTGGTTGGTACGTCGCGAAGCGCATCATAGGTACGTCGATTGTTGTTGTTGTTTAATAATACCGAAAGCAAGTCGTAAAAATAACTTAAACTTCTAAAAACAAACACGCAAAGAAGCGCGACAGACAAATTCTTTCACACATGCAGTTTAACAGAAATAAGATAAGTGAGTGGACAAAAAAAAAAGTCATGAAATCAAATATAAAAAACGTTAAGTAAAGTAAGACAAAAGACGTTTGGGTTCGACAAAGTGGTATATTGGTTTTTGCGTAAAGTGCGATTTGTATGGCGGTGCCCTGGGTGTTTTTAACGACATAATTCCTCAAAGACGGTGCAGTGTGTATATTGTTGTGAAGCCAAACCGAGACCGCGCGAGCGTTTAGCGTAGCGGCGTGTACTCGTTAGACACAACGTCGCCAGCACTGTGTGCCGTCGATACATAAGTAGATGAACATTGGACAGTGTTTCTATTAAACGGTGCCAAAAGGTGTAATTGATTGGAATGACACCCATTTAATTTGTAGGGCTATTGTATGTGACTACCTGTCGACTGCGCCTTACTCCTTGTGTGTCGATAGATTGCAAAAGTGTTGTGCATGTATTTTGGAGGTTTTTCAGTAACACACCGCGCTTACGATAAAATCCAAATCATAAAAGGAATTCACAAACAGAACAAGTTCAAGATTGTTGCTTATTTTGGCGAGAGTGTGCGTGTGTGTCGTGTGTGTGCGCGCCTGAATTAAGAGGCGAAAAACGGAAGAAAATGTGCATCCGATAGACTTGTTTTTTAGGATTTCCAATATAATATATTCGTGTGTAAAGCGATACTCATCTCTGACGTATTGGCCTGGTAATTTATTGTGTTCGCGAAAGAATGCCTCAAATGAATTGAACAAGATACCTAAAACAAAGACGCATCGCTTCTTCAAGATTTTGATCGTGTCCCATCGGCGAAAGGCGCGCGATGTAACAAATGTTCATCAATTCCAACAACAATCGCACATAAAACGAAAAGCAAACAATCAAATCCAAACAAATCGGGATAAAGTGAATAAATTCCTGTTCAACATGAACAGCATCTACATAATAGCCCTGTTGGGCCTGCTAAGCCCAATGGCGAGCCATGGCGCCAAAGGCGGAATCCACAGTGGTGGCAACAATAACGGTGGCAGTCTGTCATCAGAAGCATATTTAAAAATGTTGTCGTCCCAACAGCTGATGGATCCATGCTACGAAGAGGATGGTCGTCCACGTCGCTGTATGCCAGACTTTGTGAATGCGGCATTTGGCACACCAGTGCAAGCGTCCAGTACGTGCGGCCTAAATGGCGCTGTCAAGTACTGCGATTACGATGAGAATGGCTTAAAGAGTGTACCAACGTGCCACACGTGTGACAATTCCCAGCCCAAATATCGATATTCTCCACTTTCACTGACTGATCTAAATAATCCCAACAATGTCACATGCTGGCGCTCCGATCCCATACCGCCACCCACCGGTGCCAATGCACCGCCGGACAATGTGACGCTGACACTCTCGCTCAACAAAAAATACGAACTCACGTATGTGAGCCTGCAATTTTGTCCACGTGCCATCAAGCCAGACTCCATTGCCATCTACAAGAGCGCCGACTACGGCAAAACATGGCTGCCGTTCCAGTTCTACAGCTCCCAATGTCGTCGAGTGTACGGCCGGCCAAATCGGGCGACAATAACCAAGTCCAATGAGCAGGAGGCACGTTGCACGGACTCACATCGTCACACCGGCGATGGCACTGGCATACAGGGCGCACGAATCGCCTTTTCCACCCTCGAGGGTAGACCATCTGCGGGTGATTTTGATTCATCACCAGTGCTGCAAGACTGGGTGACGGCCACTGACATTCGAGTGATATTCCATCGGCTGCAGATGCCACACGATGTGACAATCGACGAGTTTTTGTTGCTTGGCAGTGAACAGATGCAGGTGCCCGCGCACAAACATCGTGTACCAGACGATGGGGCGTTGGGTGGCAATGTTATCGAGACGATTGGAAAAACAACACTGACGTCTGGCTCGTCGGTGTACCAGTATGCTGTGTCAGATTTGGCTGTTGGCGGACGTTGCAAGTGCAATGGACACGGCTCCAAATGCATCACCGCCAAGGATGGGCAGCTGACGTGCGATTGTAAACACAATACTGCTGGCAGAGACTGCGAACGCTGTAGACCTTTCCATTTCGACCGACCGTGGGGGCGTGCTACTTCGAGGGATGCCAATGAATGCAAAGGTTGGTGGCAACTTTTTTTCTTCTTTAGTTTGTGTACACAAATGCTGTAATTGCACATTCAATATGTGAAATGCTCACCCTCAGAAAGTGTGTGGGAGTTTTTAGTCTCCTGACAAAGCGTCGCGTCGTGTGTCTTTTGTTCTTTTTTGGGGTACAGCACAATTGGACGGCTGTAAAATCGCGCTAGAATAAACATTAGCCGTACTTTTATCCACACTCAACATAATATGTAGAAGCAGATCAGAGTAACAAATTTTAATAGGACGTTTCATTTGCAGGAGCTGTAGCCTGTATTATGTTTGTCTTTTAGGGGTGGTGGCGGTTGTCATTTGCTGCAATAGGAAGCATTCGTGTTTGCTTTAGGGCTTAATTACTTTCGTACAGCACCGAATACGGATGAGTGGGATTCTGTGATTGTTTAATATTGGAATCTCTTCGATTAGTTTACTCATACCTATCTTCATGTATTTGATTCCGAGCTAGGGTCTGTCCAGACGGCCATCATTAACAGACAAAGCACAATTCTTTCTGTATGTTTGTTTATCAAGTACTCCACTTTATTTGGACATCGTTAAATAGGTATCAATAAAATCTAAGGAATGACTGAAAATGCTCCAAGTGAACTTACATAATACGAATAAGAGCCACGAGAAACCGGTAACCGCAAGATGCGCCACTGCAATCTAAGACAGCCTATGTGTTGCATTTCACAGTTCCCTTTCAATTAAGCAATAAAAATCCATATAATTGCGCTGCTCATAAATTGACAGCGCCCAAGAGTTATGTGAGTTGGTAAAGCCGTTCACATAGCAAGTATGTTATGGCTGTACAGCACGTGAGTAGAAAACACGATTTGCCATATGAACTGCTTCACATTTGATTGATGGATTATGTGGTGTTGTTTTTACGTGTATTGACTGTTGAAAATACACACATTTTTTCATTTTTGGAACCATTCCAAATATTTAGAAAACGACACACCTAATCAAACAGTGGCGCAAAATTGCAACAGATAGAGGAGCAGCCGCCCAGACGCGTCATACGAACAGAATATAGATATTTCACGTTGCCTCACCATTCGGTATTTGCCATTCTCGAATGATAACGCTAAAAATATAAAAAATGTTTTCTTAATGTACCAGTGGGAAATCAATGAAACAAAAAAAAAATGGAATATACCTATGCTCGTATGTTTGGTGGGTATAGTCAGGAGAGGTGAGAATAAATTGCAATTTATCTTCCCTAATAATGCAAACCCATGTCAATATCAATGTCCGGAATCTTGATACAATGATGTGACAGGAAAATGGCGATTACACCGTATGATGGCTTTTTAATTGAACTTTTGCTTTCACATTTGGTTACAACTATGACGGTTTGATGTTTGGTCGTGTTGGTTTTGCTTGTTTTTCTTAATGAATTCTTGTCAGTTACAATGCCACAATGAACTTTGAAATTGCTAAACATATTGTACAACGACGTTTGTAAATCTTACAGTATTTTAATGACCTTAATGTTAAATGATCAATCATAAAATGTTAATTTATGAATTTCTGAATGTGTAAAATTTAGCTTCACTATTTAATTAATTTTGTCATTAACGACAAACATTTGATATTTTAATGTATAATATATTAAACAGATATTTACTTCATGTCTTTAAACCGTGCAAAGATGATAATGAAAATTAATAAAAGAAGTTTATTATTGTTCTATTTAAAAATGCTCTCTCTTGAGGAAATTCAATCTAATAAATTTTAATTAGTAATTCCAAACTCAGGGCACAACAAATTTCGCGAATTTAATTAAGAACTGATTTCATATTTATGCCGGTCATTTTTTATGCAAAATATTAAAGCTTAATGGCTTTACCATAATCAGTACTGCCTGATACTGTTGAAAGGGTTGTTAAATAATACGAGACGAACAGCATCAAAGTGAAACAACCCTAAAGCATTCATTAGAACATTTGATGGCCATATTTTTCTGAAACATACGAAAAAAATGCTGCTCAATTTCCGCATAAAAATGCCATTCTTGTCGATAACTAACATAGTTAAAAGGGCATACTTAGACGAGTAAAACATGATGTTACGTTAGCATAGATCCCTACAAATAGTTAAAGTAATCGTAATGAAGTTGCGAGGGAACGGTACAGCTCATGGCAAATGTTTAACCGGCTACAGGAGCAGTCTACGATGGGTAAACGTATATGGTACATATGAATATTTGCAGAAGCGAAGAGGGAGTCAGTCAATATGTTCAGCGTATGTGCGGAAAATACGTTTGAAATGTATATTGCTGTTTGCAAACGCAACAGGACTACAGCGGATAGCCAATTCACAAGCGGGCATTCGTGTGCATTGCGAATTTGATAGTATCACAGACGGGTGGAAACAATATAGCATAAACATATATTCATGAGCGAGTAAAAAGTCGTTCGCGTCCCTTTCGCAAGCGGACCTACATACGAGCATAAGGATAAGAGTCATAAATTTATAAGGTCAGGGCCGTAAATGTTTATCACATCATTGAATGAAGCGTAGACGCAATTGTGAAGGGGTCCCCCTTCAGATAATTGCATTTAGTACATAAAAATCACCTCTTTCGCCCTCGACAGTGGGTGATCCTGAAAGTTGATACTTTCGAATATCGTTAGATTGGATTGGGATTCGGTGGACGGGCGTAAATGAAATCGCAGTGATTGCGAGATAATACGGATTCGTTCGTTTTGGCATTCCTTTAGAAAAACGGCGTGTGTATTCAAGAAACCGACACAAGAGATTAAATACAATGGGAGGTCGAGCCCATAATTTTGTTTATTGCCAGAACATTGTGTTGCAGTGACCAAACATTGACATAATGGTGCAATATGCGAGACTGTAAAACGCCGCTTCCTTAGAGAACATCTGGTGCACATTGTCATCTTATATGACTTGAGACTTTTATAGTATTCTTTGGTTTTGTATTTAATTTTATTGATGACCTTAGACTGTATGAAGAATTTTAAAGAAGACTTTTATTGAAACCATGTGCTTGTATATGTATGTGTGTTGAGGAAATATGGTTAGATTATTGTGCCATGACAATTTCATTTTATTTATAAGTGCAACCAAAATGCATGTTTTAAAATTAACACAAAATGTGGTTTAAGAAACATCATTAAACTGCCCTTTAACTTTTACAATTTACTTATACGTATATCGATAGCGAAATACCTGCTTTATATATATCCACTTGCATTTTGTGAGAAGAACTTACATGGAATAAGCACGCATAACATACGAGAAACCATTTATATGGCGATATGCTCATATTGATGGCCTTTTGATGGCGTATTAAATTTCATGACACCACCGCAACAACTACAAGGCGGGTACACACGACTAGGCAGTGATGAGGCACACCAGCCTCCTCCAGATAGATCATTAACTTTAGCCTGTAGCAAAAGCAAATCCACTGCAATAGACACCAACCGCAAGTCCCTCAATAAAATCAAGTGTACAACATTATTTCCTATGTTTAAAACATGTCGTCTCCATATCCACGCCCAGCCTCCGTTACATCGCCTTACACAAATTTTATCACTGGAGTATGAATTCGGAAGCTGCTCCATAAACGAGTAAGACACGACCACAAATAATCTAATAAGTCAAGCGACGAGCTCATAATCACCAGATATTTAATATTTTGTGTTGAGCGCGAGCGGGGTGGGAAATTATATGCAAATTTATGCTCAAATTGACAGTGACATTCATTTTATTAAGCTCTCTGCTGTTTCGTATATATTTTTAGTTGCCATGAATCCATTAGGTGGTGTTGCACATAGTTATGCTGAGCATTGTGCAGTAACCACTATCGATGGGAAACATGAACAATAAATGTAGCCACAGTATCGTGTGGATGACTTTAAATTGACGAATAATTTGTTGCGTGTCAAACAAAAAAGCAGCCGCAAAAAAGTGTCGCGTTTTATTTGGTGGACCTGCGGCATTTTGGTATGACAGAAAATGAAGCAGGCAAAAGAATGCAACCGAACAATATCGGTAGCCGCGTTATTGTATAAAGTGATAAATATCCCGCCATAAAGCCGGGATGGGATGGCTGGGCGTCATGTGGTGGCTTGGAATCTGCTAATTTCTGATTTACATATTTCACTAATTTCGACGGTGTAAAGTTTTTTTGCTGCTCGTCTGGACACTCCTGAACGATATTTAATTAAAAGCCAATAACACCTCTATGCATTTATGCATGTGTGTGTGTGTGTGTATGTGTGTGTTTTGCGGCTCATCCAACTGCAACAGTCAGATAGATGAACAGCTTTATCATTTTTATTGCTTATCGTACACAGAGTAAGAGTGAATTTATGGGATGATTTATAGGAACCAGTATTCGCGTCTTGGGACAAATTTTCACCGCCAAGTCGCGTTTCGCCTACACAAAAAATTCGATTTATCATAATTCATAAACGTTTTTCTCTAGTTTTAACTGCGGTCGATTCTGCTGTTCGCTCTGAACTTGTTGGCTTCATGTGATGCAGCAAAACGAAAAGAAGCTATAAAGTGTAACTAAATCATAAACAATAAATGCCTTGTTGTAGGTAGATAACTTATGTATATTTATCCTGGTTTTATTGGTCGCATTAAGAATGGTGTTTCAGTGGTGGTTATTTATAATTCGTTACCGTGCAGGTGGCATTCATAATTGGTCTTGAAAAGGTGTCAATTCAAGGCCGTTGAATGTCATTTGAGTTCAATTTTATTATTTTTTTGTATTTGTTAAGCATTCTTGATTTATTAAGCTTTTGTTTAATATATTTCTTGTTTACTTTTTAATACAAAACATTAACAAACACTTTTTTTAAATTAAAAGACAATTAATCCCAAAAGGAAAACTTATTTTAGGCAGAAGTTATTTTAAAATTATGTAAATACAACGTACTTATATAGAGAATGTATGTATAAATATGTAGATTTCAACACTCTCACCTTTCGCTTATTTTACGTACAAATTTACTCTCACAACCTGTTCAAATATATGCTTTAACATTTTCACGAAAAATCATCTGCCTTCCAGTTTCCAGTTTCCACCCACTGCGCCCCCATTGATAAGGAGAAACGACCCTAAATTACACAACTTTATATAAGTAACTAACAAACAATTTATGAACTCACTGCTCACAGCATGTACATTGTATACTGAGCAGCAAGATAATGAATATAAATCTAAGCCTCTGAGTCAAATTTAATTAAAATTCAAAGTACTTAAGAATTTGCAGAATACCATCTGCTCCCACACCACTGGAAACTCATCGATAGCCCGCCCTTGCCTGGTGAAGACTGTTGTCCTTATGCCCGCCAGTCGCTATCAATTTTATTCCAAATATTTCATCAAATGATATGTACACAAGGCTGTGACCAATCTACTCCCAAATAAAGGACTTAAAAAGTCGGTCAAACGTCCACCGACGGCCTATATTATGCTCTGCACCCCTCTGCCGGTTTTAGTACCAAAATGGCTATATATGCCAGCACGAGTTTATCCTAGAAAGTATTTAGTCTATTTGTTTGCATAGCACTCGTTGTGTGGTTTATCTTTAATTTGCATTCAATCTACACACCATTAATATACACCAACTGAGTTAAACACATACGCAGTCGTGCTGAATCCGTTAAGTTTACACACGTGGTTATTTGTGCACTGTGCACTGTGGCCTGTGCAGTCTATCAGTTTCTTAACGACCTACACGAATTGAGTTTCAAAAGTTTCCTCCGCTCTTACTTATGTTATGGATGTTCCGCGAACGGTTCTTAAAAAGTTGTTTACTTGTGCACCTAGAACGCTAAGTACGTTGCGTCGTACCGTGCCAGTCTTTTGCAGCTTTGATCGAACTTTAAGTGGCTTTTCAATAATATTTATAATTTAAAATTTACATTCAACCCAATTCGTTATCAAATAGATTTGCATATTTATTTGAAGCTGCTAGCCATTACAAACATTGCCGTTGCCCGTACAACATTATTATAGTTCCGCCTCGTCGATGTTAGAGTATGTATATTTAACACAAACTTCTTGTTTGAACATAAAGTTCTCAGTTACGTAGTGAATTATGTAGCAGCTGTATTAATGTCCTAAAACTTGTATCCGAAAATAAAGCTGATACTGTGAACAGAACACACAGGTGTATGCTGGGAATATGTGGTGACGGATCACGAATGTTCCAAACTTTGTGAGGGATCAGCACGCCGAAAGTTATGCAGCTTCTAATTGAAATAATGCTGATACTCAGTGGTACCTACATAGAATATTTCAGCCGATTGCAAATACTCATATGTAGCCGCACTTAATCATATTAATTGTATTATGTCACTACTTGTACGAACTTTTGCCGTCTAACCTGATCCCGAAGGATTCGTACAGAATAGTGTATATGTCAACTTATTTCCCTGCCATTAATCTCTAACATTGCTCATTGAAAGCGAAAGTTTGCCGATTGAGAAACAATCCATTTATA
This sequence comes from Sylvicola fuscatus, assembly GCA_026546915.1. Classification (NCBI taxonomy): domain Eukaryota; kingdom Metazoa; phylum Arthropoda; class Insecta; order Diptera; family Anisopodidae; genus Sylvicola; species Sylvicola fuscatus. The sequence goes on from JANSTS010010731.1 coordinate 23,797, forward strand.
TGGGGATTGGAATTTCTCGACATTTCAATTGAGTTATATCCTGGCATAAGGAGCCATAAAAACGGCGCATAAAAGCGTTATCGTGTGGATGCGCCTGATAGGGAAGCAATTGATGCGTAACAAACTGTAACCGGTGTTCGCTTTATTTACCAAAAGCCGACAACCGTAACTACAAGTTTTAATTGAATTTGAAAATTGGCCAATCCCATAGCTTGTTACTTTCCGAACTTTATTGCTCATCGACTTAACCCTTGTGGCCGTGGGGAAAACCGGGACAGCTTTATTCGCATTTATATTGATCTATCTTTTTGTCACTTTACATACTCCTTTTTGCCGTAATATCACAAGTTCGTTCAGAATTAATGTCCTACATGTGAGAGCGGTCTTGGGTGTAAAGACTTTCCAATTGGAATGGTTAGGCACTCCCCATTTAGGGGTAGGTTTGAAATAGACGATTAGAATATTGTTACAAATTTGATGTTTAAAAAGAAAATTTAGTTAAAATTTGATTTTTATTATGCAAAAAGTGCATTACTACTGAAGTGTGCTTGAACTGCATTTACTTTGCTCACTTCCCCCATTAGCCTCATGAGTGAATCGTGCCACTTTACGAATAACTCAAAACAACACGACCCGTTGAATTATCCACATTGCAGTTTGATTGATTGTATTCACTTTTTATATGTCAATGGGAAGCGCATAGGCTCTACGGCCTGTTCGACGGTTTAATGCGCCCCACCGGCCCTGCCTATAGTTGGAAGCGCACAAGTCAGCATAACATGCATCGACCGCAAATAAATGCATACATGCGCGTCCGCTGGCGCGCGCTTGGACGAGAGAAGATTAAAGTTCAATAAATTACGGTAGGTTTTGCAACATTATTTTATGCAGTGCATTATGCGTTAAACTCTCTTGTTGTTCCTTCGTTTTTGGCTGTAATGCACTGGAATTGGAAATTTATATCCAAAAATGGAAGTGTGGCATTATAACAGGTTGCTTTAAATTAATAAATTATTTCGTTAATGGCATCGCCATCCATTCGTGACCATATGGATGGACGTTCGCGACGCGACGGCTATATTTGATGCCAACAGCAATGACATCTTTAATTTATTTAAACTTTATTCGCGTACATATTCGTATTCCGTGCACAAATATATTTTATTGCAACGCGGCCGCCATACTGCCGCATGATTGTGGTCCTATCTCAATTCCTGTGTATCCACCATCCCCATTTATCTTAATAATGCATGTTTTGATATGCCATTATAATGTGTATGTGCCTTTATTTATTTATGTTGCTGCGGTTTTGTCGGAGATTCGGGCGGTCTACATAATTTGAACTTTAAATTGCTCCTCTTGTGATTTGTGCGAGGAATCATGTGTAAAGTTCATTGGTCCACTTATACAAAGCTGCGTATCATTTTACCACTGTGTTTAGTCATTCTTGAATAATTCAATCACACAAGGGCCATCGGGCCCATTCAGTCAAGGGAATGTGCCGACACAAGAAATTGCGGGCTTTATGTGTTGCTAATTTGTTTTATCGGTTGCAATTTTTGTTGTTGTTGAAGTTAAGTTTTTTTTTGTTGTATAAAGACAAAAGTAGTTGTAGTCAAATGCCGTTGTCATCAAACGTTTCTGTATGTAAAATTCATAATAATTAAATTAAGTGTGAAATTGAGAAAATATGCTGGTACTTCATCCCATAAAAATACATTGATGCATACAAATTGGCTGATTTATGTTTAATTTGATCATTAGAACCAAGATTACCACAGATTAAGTTCATTTAACAATCAATAAATTGTGTTCAGATTTGTACATTTGAAAAGAAAAGGGTTTGACATTAATTGTAAAAAATAAAATGAAATAAAAATTGTTTTATTAATGCGTAAAATTGGAGAACAAAAATAAAATATCAATTGAAATCACAAAAAAGGACAGCAGGACAAATTGTTTCCACTACATTCGCGTACACAAATTTATCTTGAGCTAATAACATCCCACAGAGTGGAGCGACTGCAAAACAAGGGTACACAAACCCATGAAATGGGGTGGTTTACGATGCGACGGGACGTAGCGGGGGCTGTTATAAATGCAATTATTGGGTTTTGTTCATCGTTTCATTGCAAAAATTGCATATGCTGGCTGTATGTTATATCCATTTTATTGCCGTGTTCATACTAGAGAACAATGACGCCCATTTTTATTGATTTCCAAAGAGTTACACAATAAATAAGCTAAAAAAATTCTGCAAGCCACATATGCAAAAACTGTAATGAGTTTAGTGCAAACTTTTCACGCGGATGAATTCCCTATGCTGATATTGACAAGAGAGCTTCAATAAACGTTGAGCTTGTTCACAACATTGAGTTTATCAGTGCTCGCACTGTTTGGTTATTGGCACAATATCCGGCGGTTGATGCCATCATTAAATGTGGCCAATGGAATTCAAAATTACCTGTTCGCCCAGCGTATCCGTTTGGCACTGAATAAATTGAGGCGTACGCCGGCAACTGTCTGTTTATGAAATGTTGCTATAACAAACGCGCCGACTGTACGCCAAATTGCTCGCGGGGATGAGAAAAATGGTACACACATATATCGTTTGATTAACCGGCGTTCACACTGTAAACAAAATGTCAACGCAGCCATCACAACATGTGGCAAATAAAATCGACACATTAAAATTGCTTCCGTTCCGAATCCGACGGCCCACCAAAACGAAAGCTTTGTGCCTCGCATTTAGTAGAATTAGTGGGGGGTTGTGTTCACGCGCCACCAACACATATTAACCCACACAACAGCCACAATCGCTGATATAATCGATTAGAAATCATTAAATTTGTTCACTCAATCGATCTCATCCACATGGCAGTATTATGTGATTTTGTCCCCGAGATTGTGTGCCTTGCCAGGCATGTGCATTCGCTCCAAATTGTGGCCGACTTCAAACAGGTAAACAATTTATGTGTTTAGTGGTGGCTCTACGTGTGGCATAAATATGCGAATGCTGAAAGATTTCGACCGCACAACGAGAAAGCACCGCGGGGGATGGCTCTGTTGGCTTTTCTGCGTTAAATTGCTCTAATTTCAAGGGTTTTTAGTTGTGTGTTTACGACAAAAGCGCCGCGTACACACGGGGTTAAGGCCCTTGCCAACTTCATGAATTTTAGATTTAAAAATTGATTTACCCCCATTGTGTTGAGGGTGTACGTATTTTGATGTAATGTAATTTAGAATGAAACATTGGCTATTCCACGAAGGCGTGTGTACCTTCGACTCTGAATATGTATAGTATATATTTTGATTGTTGTGTAAGGAATTTGTCTTGGATTTAGGATAATTCACCGCCCATTATGCAAAGGAAATACCAAAACACTATGAGGGTAGTTTTATGAGGTACACGCATAAGCGGCGACGGAAGGGCTAGAATGCACGCATTGTTTGTTTTGGGCTGCGGAGATATGTACATATGTTGGCGCAGAACATCAATTCTGAATCCTTATGCTGCTGATATGTAATTCTCTTTATATTTGTGATTGAAATTAGGTTGCGCTCCACTGAATTTTATTTACACGGAAAAATATGCTTCAAATCTCCTTACCACATGTGGCATACGATTTGCTGCGGATATCCCCTGTTTCGTCGGTGTATGTTCGCATTACACACATTAAAGTCCTATTGCCTCATATACGTATAATAAATACGCGTCCGAATTATGTGTTTAGAAGCTCTCCCGTATCAACTACACTTTTGGATGTGTTTTCGTATGTGTGCCAGAAATCCAAGTCAAATGAAGGGAACAGTTGATTTAGGCCTCATACACTTAATCTGTTTTTCCTTTAAACATATACGCCTGAGGAGATTAATTATTTTTGCAGGGGATTTATCAAAGAAAAATGTTTTTCCCATATACATGTGTGGCATATACATACGGTCATACATGCGTGATTATGATGATACAATATATACGTGTACATAAAATTGTACTCACCATGACCAATAATGTTCATTGTATATTTCGCAGAGAGACTAAATTTAATTTTGCGATGCTATACGCCACAGCCTACATCCCAACTGCGATATGTTTGCTCATATCTATGTTAAACGATGGATGGAAGTGGCCAGAGATTTTTCAGCGCGATTTCATGTATTATGCCTTGATACAGACAATGCCAATTGGGCGTACATCAAATTATTGCAAATAAGTGCTTAGCACAAAGCACAGTTTAGACTTGAGACTTTAGAGCTTAAAATTCCGATATTTATGCTTTCTTTATTGTGTACATCACTCATCTGACATCTCGTAGCGTCGTATCAGATGGTTGGATTCGTTTTTAAATTGGATGGAATTCTTTTTCTTTTTGTAAAAATAGTCATTGCATAATTGTGTGTCATTAATTTTGAATGCATCTTACTACATCTTTCTACCATTTCCGGAAGTTCACCAACAATACTTTGTAAATTCTAATCCCGTACTTATTTTGCCATTTTATTGCCACCCGTATACATTCATCTGGTTGTCGAAAAGCCGGCTTACGATTTAATGTCTTCAATTTACTATTGTCAAATGACTATCCAAGTAAAAGGTCAAAATGTGCATTTTCCCAAAACGTTCTAAGCTCAAAGAAAGGGCGAGTATGAAAGATTTGTTATCCTTGGTCCAATTGATCGGCTTCAAGGTAATAATAGTCAGTCCCAATTTATATTTTATAGGGGCTTTTGGCAGCAGATTATGTTATTTGTTTATATTATTAAATTAAATTGAAATCTTGATAATCGATATAAGTTATTCAAACATTCCAGAGACAATATTGAATATCTCAGAGGAGTTTTAACTTTTAAGTGTTTTTCGAAAAATTCTTATGACATTTGCAACCTTGACTATTACCATTCTTGGGCGCCAACCGTCGCCATATTAAAATAAACAAAAATATGGCATCTGATAAGGCGCGTTAAATTAAAATGTAAAACTTAATACAAGTCTGGGTGTGATCTGATCGCCGTCAAATTTATTTAATTGCACATTGTTTATAATTATTTTGAACAAATTTGAATGAGAAGATCTCTCGAACGTGATATTTTTATAATTAAGCCGTGCTGGGCTGACTATGGTACTGAAACACATCTTAATATGCCAAATAAACCGGATTTACAATAACAAGCCGCGACGCGACGCAACGCAACGGTGCAGGCATATATGCATGTACAATGTACATATGTAGCGCTGCATCGCTCTTACTGCGTGTGCATTGTGCAGTCGCATCATATCATTGTTGATTGAATAATCTCAGTCTCGACAGTCGATGGGAATTTGCGCTCCAAGCTACGGCGCAAGGTATGTTTTTTTTTCATATTACGTTTGCTTTATGCTGAAGGCATAAGTATTTTAGTAAACATTTCATGATATCGATATGTTCACAATCTTTTTAAACATACACTCGCATAAAGTGGGGTATGTCATGTCCACAACAACCAGATATCATACTTCAGTGAGCACCTTCTATGCTCTGAAGAGAGTTTTGCAGCATGTGCGGTAACATCCTCTCAAATATAATCATAACTCGGTAAATTAGCGCCGCATTCATCTATTAATTAAGATACCAAAGTCGTCCCTTTGCCCGTGTATATGGAGGCACATAAAAAAGAAATGCGCCGCACGCCAGAACATCTCTGCCCTGTTTTGTTCAGACATTTCAACTTAATCCCTTTATTGATTTTCTTTTATCGTTCCCTCTCACTGTGTGAGTGGAAAAATCTACGAAATCATTAAGCCAATGGTGAGAAGTGAGTTATGTTGTGAAATTTTAAAGCTCATTTATCTCGTGCATATTTTAAAGAGGGTCCCTTCTATTTTGGTGGTGTCGCCGCAACACACAGCAGCGCTTCGCAGTTGTTCGACTTGAGGCAATTTTTTTATATTTAAGATGAATTTTTTTTTTTTTGGTTTCATTTGAGGTTTTCTAGATTCTTAACTTAATCTACTGCATAATTTTTGAATTAAGAAAGTTTTCGTTTCCAGTTTAATGCTTTGTCATTCTCAGAATTCAGCGATGAGAAATGTGGATGCATTAAAGTGGGCTACTGCCTATGCTAGTTATACCAATGGGAAATGCGATAGGATCTGGCTTATCTGGATGAAGTGGTCTGCCGGTTAACTAATTGAGTATTTTGTTTTGAAAAATCTCTCAAGCATGTGCAAAAATAAAATAAATCGATAAATTCATAATTTGCATATTACATTTAATTACTGAAAATTTAAATTTCTTTTTATGTGCGAAAAATATTAATACACATTTTAGAATTTGTTGTTCTCGATTAATTTTATGTAATTCCATCTCAAGTGTCAGCATTGTAGACAAAGTTGAAGTGACAACGCGTCAAATAAATACAATCCAAAGTATTTGGGGAGAAACAATATTTCACGAGCGTAAACTAAGTACAAACATGCTGCAAATGTTTTATTTAGCAAGAATTCAAATGTTTGAGAGTAAATTGTTGTAATGGGACCCATGGGGTGGCGGTGAAATTGGCGACTTTTTACATATTCTGTGTGTCGTCACAATAGCTGACTGTGCATGGGGAACATACAAATATCAAAAGACACATTCGGATAAAAATCGTTCTTATTCAAATCTAGTTATGTTAATCAGAAATGCGGCACAGTCTACAGATAAGAGAGTGTTGTATTTCAATATGTTAGAAGAAGATACTTTACTTGCAAAATAATTTAATGTTGGGAATGATACAGCTTACGAATCTATGCTAGGCATAAAAATTCACGAAATACTTGCTAATATGAAACAACTCATAAATCATTTTATGTCCCTTTGCCACCACAATATACATTATACGTTCGTCGCAACCACTCAGAATTCATTACCTTAAGAAAAAGTATTCAGACTGAAAATGAAAGTGAAGAAACAAAAAGTGTATGCCGAGGAATATAAATACTCGTAAGCAATATTTTGAGAAACATTTCAGCCATGGTGATTCGGCAAGTCCTTAAGGTTCAATTAACCATGTCCCTTTCATCTCTGCCTATTATGTAGACTGATCAATGTAGCAAAATAATGGTGTACACATAGCGAAATTCACGACTTCAGGCCTGGTTAATTTATCAAAATATTACATGGTATTCGTCTGAACGGCTGATTTGTGTAAGATTGGTCGAATAGTTATTAAGATGGAGAGCACACAGCAAATTAGTTCAGAAAAATTATCGTTCCGATATGATAGGGCAATGGAATTACAAGCATTATGGAAGCAATCAAATGACGTGATGCTGGTATTTCCTTTAAATGCCAGTATGGTGGAACTCATGAGACGACGCGACGCGACGCTAAAAGGCAACCTCTTCATTTAATTGACTTGAGCATTTCAATGAAATGAATATAAATTAATGTAGTGTTTTAGTGAAATTGATTTATGCGAGCGCTCGACGCACATACGAGAACGCCGAGGCACTACAATTATCCAAGAAGCGCGACCAAATTCAATTTGATCACTTTGGTCTCTGCGTTGAAATATATATACTTAGTATATGTATATCGTCTTGTAAATACTCTTCCCCAATTTGTATAAAGACACGTTCGGCTATGGCATGTAGTGCATATGCTCATTCATTCATTCATTCATTTCGCCCATTCAACACAATATGACGTGTGTGGCTGACGGGATTTGATCTTAGAAGCCTTCTGCTTCATCACTTATAAGTTTACAACTAACAACTCACATTGAATAAGTTCAAACGTTGAGGGAAGAAAGGGCCATGAATTTACAAGAAGACAAACGGATTTTCTGTTGAATCAGCGTGGCGCGGAGTGGCTTTTCTTCTTGCGGTTCAAATTAAACAATTATTAAAACGGCGAAATTACACAATTCAAACCATATGATTTGATTGCATAACATTCAAGTGGAACTATTACGGTATCAAAGTGCACAAACAATAAGATTTAAGATGGATGCCATGAGCCGATACACATTAGGATTAAACAGCTTAACGTGACTGACGCATTTGTCCATATATTGGTAATCTGCATTTATCCAAGCGTCTTATGCCCATAGATTGGCTAAATTGTTTTAACATTTATGTGCTTGACATTAAAATTCGTATTAGCAGTGAGTTTATAACAATAAATTATTTAGAGGCACAAGGAGTCGTGCGAAGATCATTAAGTTTCAATATTTTATGAGACAAGTGGCTGTTTGGATACTTTGAACAGAACATGCAACACTTACATAAGTTATGGAAGGGCTTGGCGTAATGAAGTTTATAAACAAACATGCTGATGTGGAAGTTGGAGGCGATCGCTAATCGTTTATCCAAATGCAATTAGCTTCATTATGTCATCATAAAGCGCCCTATTTAATGGTGCATTACGACTGTTTAACGAGCATATGTGGATTGCAATCTAATATGTTACTGCTGTTTTCTAATTCGATAGTAAGTTGATTTGAAAAGTTTGATAGGCGTCGGGAGCATGCTGAAACTTTCCAAATCCAGCCCTGAGAAATTACAGCCAGCAACTGTGGATCCTGCGTGAACAAAGAAACCCCAAATACAACATCTATGTAATCGGCCATAATTCGCAATGCATCAACATTATGCGAGAACACAAAGCATATAATATGAGAGTGAAATTTCTGTAGCATGCAAAGGATGTCTCACTCCCATTTACATTCATAACTATACGTATTTTGAATATTGTAAGTTGAATTCTCGTTGAGCTTGATTTGTGACCTATAACGCGCGCATAACAAAGACGCTGTCAGCATCCACTAAAACTCATGATGATGAATTGTTATATGCTGCTGCCTGCAAGCATTGCAGCTACAATGCTCTAGGTTAAAATATTTTTCATTTTCCATTTTACGAGTTATTAATTTGAGTAATTGTATTACCATTAGAACAAAATTTTACATTCATTTAATTAATGCAACATTAAGAAATACATATAAAATTACTTAAATTTTTATTGCGCTATTTCATAAATAATTTTCTTTTATCTTGTTTGAATGATTCCCTTGAAAGCAAACTTTTTCGGAGCCGACGCTGCACTCACTTCAGTTCCTCAGTCTTCCCCCACCCACATTGCCATCCCTTATGAATTTGGAAAGTCTTGTTTTTTTTTGCACGTCGACATGATATGAATGACACAAAAGTGTTTCACCCTTATGTAAAATGTATAATATTTTATATTTCATCAGTTTGGTTTCGTTCGCAAGACAGCACATTTCATATGCTAAACATAAATATAGGAGCATTTAGACAACATGAATACTGCAACGTATATAAGCATTTAGTTTGAAATATATTGACATCGTACAGCAACATGTAATGCACATGAAACTATGCACTTATTATAAATTGCAACGTTTACGTAAGAATTTAATGTTGTCGCAGCATTATTAAATTTTTAGCAGCATACGATCATTTATTAATTTTGTACATAAATAAATAAAGGCAACGGCATACTGTTTAAGTGAAATTTTATCTCGAAATGTTTTTGGCAGCGGCGTCGTCTAACTAATTCACCCTAATGATTACAAACAATCCTATTACCTATATACATATGTACATATTTATTATGTATAGCATGCGGTCCACCCTCAATTTCGCCTCATCCGAGCGAAGAAGAGATAGATGTGGTATTAAATGCTATGTAGATGGTGTGGTGTGGGTAGGGCAGAGTGCGAAACGAATTCCCCGGTTCGTTATTGCAATCCGAGAACAGGTTAATGTCATAAGGACCCCTTTTGGAATTAAATTAACAACTGTTGGCCTTTAATGATCTTTAAGAATTATTTGCTGCAAAAATTCTTTACAGCAAACTATGCAAGTACCATGAGTTTATGCGGCCCAAAACATATTCGTATAGAAGTAATAAAATCGAGGGAGAGATCGATGTCGGAGGAGGGTGGTTCGACATTTGACATTGTCGACATATTGCAGATGAATAGACGTTTACATATACGAATTCGGGTTGTTTCGTCAATGTGCTGTAATATAATTTCACGAATAAGTAAATAAAGATTATTTAAGGGATCAAGATTAGTTACGTGTGTTTCTTAATTTTAACTAATTAATCGCTTCATGGACTATAATTTAAAGGATATTTCTGTAGGATAATTAACTTTCGGTTAAGCCGTTACATCCGGCATGATATAGTATCAAATGTGTCACACGAACAATATATGTTTGGCCACAGACAAAACCGGCTACATATAAATTCAACTAATTGGCACAATATTATATGCATTCATATGTGTTATTGCACCCCACAATTGGGAATACTTTATCCGTAGCATATACATAATTCTTTTTATTGCAAATGCTCCCCAAGTGATCCACAATTCTCATGACACCACATAGTTCTCGACCCGCGAATCGCAATCGCATGTCGCATGACACATTGCCTCTTTGCTATAACTCCGCTATAAATTCCTGCACACAGTGCGCCATCGGCTTTGTTTGACATGTGGGCGCAGCGCGGGTAGTAGTGACGTTTGGTGTGATGGGTGGCTGGTGAATTGGTGGCATTTAGGGTGTTGAGTATATTAAAGTCGCCGTAGATGAATCCCTTTCCATTATTTCTTTCCTTTTTTTTCTTCCACAAATGTATGCATATATGCAATGTTTACTCAACGTCACATTGTGTTTTTTTTTCTGTTTAACACAAGAAATGGTGAGATTCAGCACTTAAAAAGCGAATATACGCATGGGGAGCCACACTGTCTATAAGAAATTACATAGGGAAGCTGAAAACCGAGCTGCATTCATACATACACAAAGCTGTCAGATATTGCACACACTTTCTTATTCTATGTGCTATTATTTTCTAAAGCACATAAAAGATTTATTAAATGTATAATACATTGAAGTAGCTATGTAGGTTGTGTGTTTGCAGAGTATCTAAATGGATGTTGGGCTGTGGGTGTATATCCTTTTTGTTGTGTTATACAATTTTTAGTCCCAGTTTTGTCTCATTATTATTATTATAAATTTATGTACAATGTTATCTTTCTCTAGCCAAGTACTCATCAAAAACAGAAACAGAGTTGGCGGGACAAAAAAAAACCGACGGTGTGTGTCTGTCTGTCGGGAATGTTGTCGCGTTTATGGTATGCTTATATTGCGTTTTTAATAACATCACATTAATAAAACAGGACGATAGATAATACTCGTTTCACCCCTTTGGGTTTATACCGGAATGCTTGCTTATACTAGCAACAGAAGAAAAAACAATCGCCAATATTTATCGTTTATATGGGAAATCGTCTGTATCAAAGTCCAAGCAATACTGAATATAGGCAAACCCCACAATACTAAAGAATTTATTACGGAAAAGTCAAATATCAATAGCAAGCTCGAGAAAGATGGCTTATTCGTTTTATTTTATGCGTTGGCTGAAAATGCCAGTCGATTTAGATCAAATCTTCCCGTCTACATTGCGAAAGGAATTTATTCAATTTCATCATGATCATAAGGTATAAGTAGCAAGTAATAACTGTTTGTTGTCGAAATTGCAATCAATCAAATGAAAAATGTCTTCTACCCTTAAATTCGTTAAGTAAATGGTTTATGTTTATCATTTATAACTGAATTGTTTATTTGGCTGCAGTTAGCATAATGTTGAAATTGCCAGCGGATCGAAAAGAAGCGGCAACGTGTCTGTGTCGAGTGTAAATCTGTTGAATGTTCATCAAATTAAGCAAAGATTTCTATTACGCAGCACCACACTGGTTACATATATTTTATGTGTATGTAACATAAATGCGCATAAGACGCCTGAGCGGGGTGGGCACGCTGCACAGAGTCTTGTAAAGTTTGTGGTGTCTGTGGCTTCGCCGGTTAGATGAATCGTTTGGAATGATTTTGATTAATTCTGCAGCATCCGCCTGTTAATCTTTGTGCGCGAGAAAATCACACACAAAAACGATTACTTTTCACGGCTTTTGTGTCAATATAAACATTTGGCCACATAATGTTTCCTTTGAATTATTTAATTTGTTCGAATTGCGTATTCAGGGAACACATAGTAAAGCTAACAGCTTCTATGTTTATTGTTGAAAATTGGAAACTTTTGAAAGGATGTTGAGGATTATTTTAGTGTAATTGATTATTTGCTCAGCAATTAATTATATATACTTAAATTGCAATGTTTCGCTTTGCTACAACATTCAGAAATTAAATTACAACAATTCAATTGAGTTGTGTGTTTCTTGAACGGTGGATATAAGAAAACACATGTTTTCAGATAGAATGGAAACAAAACACAACTTAAAATATAAACGATTACAGAAACACTTGCAGCTGATCTCTGTATATTTGTTTAAAAAATAAATTCAATTGAATGCTTGGCCAAACGGTGCGCGTTAATAAATATTGAAAATCATAATAATGTGTAATCAAAAAGGTACACGCTCGCATGTTGTTTTAGGACTCCGTGCTCATGAGTGGCGCATTCCTTTACTGTAAGCTCTTAAGACTCTCACCTTTCTATAGATAAAACGTAAAATTTCGACGACGATACGCATGAGCCTGTATTTTTTTATTAATTTAACATGTTTATACGACGATTCTGAAGTGGTGTGCATTGGTCTATGATATGCGTGCACAGCGATGTACCGAAAGCGGAATTGTACTCAATGTGCGCGCCAACATCCTTAGCACATACAAAGCCGCGCGTAAAACATAAAAAACATTTTAAAAAAAAAAACCTTACAAAAATATAGAGGCGAGCACAGTGCACACACAAGTGCAGTGCAGCGAGGCAAATCGTAGAAAGTCACGTTTGTACTCTTAGAGGTGTCGATCTATTATATCTCAAGTAGTTGAATGATTCCCAAGCAAACATGAATTACTTAGAATAAATTCCTTCGATGTTTAAGTGGAATGGAGACACACCATAAATCAAGCAATCAACGCAATTACACCACAGAAAAATTTAGTTCAAATTTAATGGCCGCATATCAGCTACATAGTCGCATATCTTTAAGTACATACATGTATATATATTTAATATTAAGTGAGTCAAAGCTGCTATTGTTGTGCACTATCCGCATGGGAGACAATGTGCGGCTGAAGACGAACACAGATATTAAGATGACTTGTGCAATAAATATGCACATTATGTGTCTCCGTGGATATGTGTACATATATCCGAAATGATCAAATTGAATCTGTATGCTAGGAGGACTGAAAGAGAATGGGCATGAAGCAATGCAGTAATGTAACAGTGCGCGATTTTATTGTGTCCATAAATGGCGATATAGGAATAATGATTTGTGTTGCAGAACAAAAACTTAAGTCAAAACTGTTTATTTATTGCGCATCTTCAATTGATGCATAAATCAGTTAAGTAGCCTTTAACCATGGATGAGATTGCTGTTGTAGCCTGTAGGTCTTGTGGGTAGTCACTAGTCATAGACTCTGAACTGCATGCACAGAATGAACTCTTCAACTTTAGCAAAGTGAGACTTCATCAATTCTAATAAGTCTACAGTTAACGATATAATTTTTTTTTTCAACTGCAAGAGTTCCACATAAAACATGTTTGAAGTGTATCGCCCATTCTATACAAGTTAGCCACTTTAAAAATCCTAATTTATTGTCTCAGCCGAATCACGACTGAAGTGTAAACATCGCTTTTGCATCTTTGATGCCATCAAAGACGTAGATATATCTGTTCTTGGAAAAAAATGTATTTGCATCACGTATTCGCGAAAATCTGGAACATTTTAGCCTGGCAATTGAAAATTTAATTTTCAAGTGTGTGCCGAATTGAATGTTTTTTGGTAGCATTACCGACAATACATGTACATAGTTAGATGGCAAGCGCGAAGGCGCCGCGCCGCCAGCGAATATGCGACACTTAAGCGTCAGAAACACGCTCAACACCGTTATTGAGATCGTTGGAAAGTACCATAGCTACAAATATATACTTACACATCGTGCAACACCATCCAAAATAAGAGAATAGGAAATTCAACAAGCCATATCCTATGTTTTATTACAAAAGATTTCGTGTGCTGGGTTTCATACGATCCCGTTGTGATGTGTGTAGTACAACGAAAAAAGCTAAACATTTACACAACCATTCTGCTTTGCTATTGTAGCATTTGAGGTGCTTTAACATCAGTCAATCATTGTTTAAAACAAATTCAATTTATGTTAACAAAGAATATAAAATTTTTACTTAATCCAAAGTATTTCAAATTCACCGCCAAATGTAGCGTATTAGCAAGCTGTCACTTAATTAA
>JANSTS010010742.1:17493-29070 GCA_026546915.1 Sylvicola fuscatus
CATTAAAGCGCAAAAATACACAAAAGCGTAAAGAAATATTATCAGGCACAATCGGACATTTCCTGTACTTCCCCGACTTGCATTGTGCGGTTTATGCATCAATGTTACGTATTTTAGGTATGTTTATATGATTTAATATATTCGAAAATAGAAGCATCCGTCTTTCACTTTAAAGTAGAAGACGCAATAGCATAATAAATCGGAGGTGACCTTCTATGGAACAACGTTCCAAGTTCGTGATCACTTATTTATAACCAATTTTCTATACAAAAAAAAGGTTTTATAAAATATATGTATTTTATTTATTTAATATACATTTAAAAAAATAAAAAATCGATAGTTTTAATATGAAATATGTTGTAATTGAACAATGAATGAATTTATATTTATTGCATAAAAAGTTTTGTAAAACAATATGAAAAATAATTTTCCTTAACTATAACTATAGGTGTCAAGAGAACTATTCAAACTCGCAAGTTGCACAAATTATAATTGGAAAATCCAAAACGCAACTCACTTGTTGGATTTCCCGAAACCCAATTTGTCGTTAATTGAACAACTATACAAGGGAAAACGCTGTTCAAACACTCAGCCCAGTCACAATAGTCAAAGTAGAATTGGATTTTCATGTTGAACAATTTACAAAAAAAGTGTACTTGCGGGTGTTTTTCTCGCAATTCGGTTCGCTTTGTTTATATTTGGAGTGTACACTTGAAAGTTTACAATTTTATCGACACAATTTAATGGAAATAATAATTGAATTTTAATTTAATAGCTGGCGAAAATGATTGTTGTCGAGAACAAAAGTACTTTTATTGAGTAGTCTGCAGTAATTAGTAAGACGCTGTGACTTTTGCAGAGAATCTTGAGCTTCGTATGCAAATGACGTGATTACAGTGCTAATTAATTGTTTGCTTATTAATTATTAAAGCTGTTGGTACAGTAAACCCTGAGATGTAATTTTATCGTATGATTTTAAACAAAAATATTGCCTCAAATTTTTTTAGGTTTCTTTTCTTTAAAAAAGGCCTTGAATTTAATAAGAAATATAAATATAAAAGTAATTCATATTTTCTTCGCAATTTTGTTTCGCTTTGTGTCTTCAATAAATTAAAAATGCAGCTCTAAAAACATTTAATTAAATGTGTCAACAAAAAAAAATCCATCATTCACTCGAAACGGTTGAAGATTAACTGCACCTACTCCTAATGGAAAACTAACATAAGCCTCAGATAAATAATGGCTTACAATGATTATCATGTCAAAAAAGTTTTAAAAGCCTACCAGTAAAGACCAGCTCTTCGACAGAATCAGTTAAAGAAACATTTCTTGTTAAAATAATGTCTTTGGTACGTTAAAAATATGAAAATCCAAAAAAAAAAGTTAATAATTGTGATTTACATTTTGCAGAAATTTCTACTTTTCTTTGGTGCAGTGGTTTTGTGCTGTGCTGAAAACATAAATCAGGACGGTCAAGATTTGGAAGCTTCAGAAACGGCACAATTCGGATTTGGTTATCCTGTAGTTTATCCTTATTATCGTCCATATCCAGTAGTGTACCCCTATTTTGGTGGTGGTGGCATTTATCGCGGTGGATTCGGTGGTTATGGCGGTTTCCGAGGGTATGGAAGACGCTTTTATGGATAGAAATTACAAAAATTTGTTGTAATGTTATACTAATAAACAATTTTTTTATTATCTGTTTCAAGTGTAAAATATAATAACAATAAAAAGTGTAATGGTAAACTGAATAAATTAAGTACATACACTTAAGAAATTAACGGGCATTCGATACTTACACGTTAAATTATTTATTTTGATGTTATTTACAGCAAAAGGTGTGTTTGAAGGTAATAAACGCTTTACTCTTTCGTATTCTTTGTGTTCAAGGTTATCCAGTTTACAGTAAGACACACATAAAATGCAATTAAGTCAATAAAAATCGTTGAATGGCAGTCAAAATCCCTTTGGAAATCAAATAAGAAAAACATGTTTACGAAACAAATATATAAGAAGAGTATGATTTGACCATAAGCCAGGTGGAGGGAGGTAGCCCAGAATCCATATAAATTTACAAACTGTCAACAACCATCATTTGCAGAGAACTGTTTCCATGGAGCACAAAAGTTTGGTTGGCTAGTGACGAGCATAAATTTCAACCAATATGCAAAGTATTTCGCACGATTCATAACTTCTTCGAAAAATATGTTTTCTCCAACTTATTTAGACGGGCACAAGTGCGACAACACGAGTTCTAAATAAAACCATCGTTGGCGATGGACCGTCACGTGTCCTCCACTTGAATCGCCATAGTTTTCCATATTTTTCGCTTTTTATTTGTTTCAGTTTCAATAGACGTTTTAAGATCTTTGCAATGGATTCATTGCACGTACTCTATTGAAATTTTACGTGAAATATTGCAATTTAAACAGGTGGGTTCTTTTAACTGGAAATATTCATAATGATTTCTGTATTTGCATTCATCTGTGATATAGATTTTATTTAAACAAGCTGGATGATGCAAAACTAAGATGAATAGTTTCTTGTTGAATCGATGGAAGATTAAAATCGTTCGTTTAAATATTGGATGCATTTTCATGTATATTCATGTACATTCGTTCTATCTTTAAATTAAATCAGGGCATTTTGGAAATGTTCCAGAAACTAGAAATATTAAAAATATGATTGACTTTTTGTATGATTTTTAAAAGAAATGCAGATACTTAAACAAATAACGTCAACTCATATGATATTTTTTCAAGAAAAATCACCTTAAATTTGCAGACAATATTAAATTAGCACTTTTTGATGTCATTAAAAGTTTAATGCGATTCAAATCACGTGAATGAACTTAATTTTTATTTTCTAAATCTAATTCCCTATCCAAAAACTTTGAATAAACTTAAAACGATCTTCATACTGGCTGAAGCAGCCAGACATTCAAATTCAAATGTTTGTTTACTCAATCCACGTCAATGGTCCATGCAGCATTTCTACAGCAAAATATTAATTCGTTCAACCTCCTCTTGCATCCGCTGGCAAATGTGGTTTTGGAGCACGCCCTCTCGCCCCAAATTATAGAATCCCATTTAATTTAAATGAAGAGTGTTAAAACTTTATGTGTGCAGAGTTTGCACAACACATAGCGAACATTTTCGCAAAAGTTTCGCAATAAAAACACTCACCACATACTTTTGCGGCACACAAAAACTTCATCAAGTCTGTCGCCGCATCTATATGAGACGATAAACAAGAACATAGCAAAGAAAATAGTTTGCCCACGCCCATTATAGCTATTCTAAGTTAAAATACACACACAAAACACACGTTTTTGCATCATCGAGTATGGAATTTCAAGCAGTAATCATAAAATACAAATAAATAAAACGAATATTATTTAAGTAAATTTTCCTCTCATGAAGGTGGCAATAAGATGTTCACGTGTTTACTGAAATAATTCCAAAAATATAAATAAATGGCAGCGTCCTTCGTCTCACATGAGACGGTGGCACATGATTGAATGGATGACAACGTGACGCGTTGAAGAACGCAGAAAACAACAGTCAAATATATGAATGGCTCTGTGAAGAAGCTTAGAAGCCATCAAATGTAACGTTCTCACCATGGCGTAATTAGTTTTTGTGTTGTCTGTCCATGCAATATGGCACATGCATGTGCAGTTTGTTGTCGACCGGATTCCTGTACATAAAATCCTATGCAGCATTTCGATTGCAGAGTATGTTGTGGTCAGATGAGGAATTTATTTTCACCCAGCATTTAATCTGATGCGTCTGCTATGGCTGTATTTATGCAAAAGCTTATAAGCTTTGAATTGCAGCAAAGATTTAACGCTTTTGTGCAATTAAACATGCTGCCCTTTTTGTTCCTTTATGGCGCGGTAAAGATGATAAGAACTTCCACAAATATTTCATGACATTCTTAATCTGCTTTTCTTTGCATCACATAGATTTATTTAACATCATCAGTCTCAAAGAAATGTACATTTACAATTTTTTGCTTCCAATTTTGTACAAATTCCCAAATCTTGATCTTGTAGATGCAGTTTTTTGGAAAACAAGTTTCATGACCAGTTTGAGATGCTTTAACGTCAGAGAGTCATCGGCCTGTAGAACAAAAAACATTGGCAAATGCAAAAGTTATCCCATGAATGTTTTTGTGCACAAATAAAACAGAAGCTATACTTGCTAATCAGTTTATGAGTCTGAAGTGAGTGACCGACGCTTTGGACACAAGAATTGTCACCAAGATGACCAGCACTCCAAAACAAAGAAGCTTTTCATTACAATTATTCTCAGAAAATTCACATGAGTACAGTTTTCCATTACAAATTTCTATATATAAAAGAATTTGTCTGGCCAAAACTTCTATAGTCATAACTCTTCCTCAGGAGCGGTAAATTCTTGTACTTGAAAAATATCTTTAAAATACTTAAGATTTTTTTGAAGATGCTAAAGGTATTTAAAGTGTTAACTTGGCTTTATGAAAGTGTATTGAACATTTCCAATAATTTAGATGGTCTGTTTGCTGTGCCTTATCGTGCTAAGTATGGGTCAGATGGATAACTTTGTGCCACTCGATTTGGATACTCTTGAGCTGCCACCACCAATGCCAGTTCCAGTTCCAATTCCTGTGCCGTTCGCAGCGCCTGGTCCTTACCCCTACTACAATCCAATTGTTGGCCGACCCATGTACGGCGGTGGTGTCGGATACAGGGGTGCCGGCTACAGGGGTGCCGGCTACAGGGGTGTCGACTACAGAGATATCGGATATATGGGCGACTATGCAGTCGGAAATGCCGGAATCTCCAGTGTCGGTGGATTTGTTGGCGGTGGTGGAGGCGTCGGTGGGGCTGCAGTCGGTGCAGTCGGTCTGGGCTATGCTGGCTTTCCTGGATTTCGTGGTCGTTTAAGGCGACGTGGTGGATTTGGTCGCCGCAATGCTTTAATTGCGGTGCCGGCTATTTACCCGCAAATGGTCTATTAAAAGTGTGGTCAACTAATTTTCTCTTCCATTTAATTTATTTAAAGCATTTGTGCATATGTGAATTATTGTGGATGTAAGAACCAATTTAAATGCAGTTATGTGGCGGGAGCTATAAATGTCATCCAATTGTGAAGTGCACGGAAATGTAATAAAATTTAATGCTGTAACATAAAGTTTAGACAGTTTGATTATTTCCATGTGATAAATGGACAGTATTATGTGTTTCAGTGGTGGAAATGGAAAGAATTCTTTTCTGCTTATGCATCATTTTGTGGTGGAAGTTCTTTGTTTTACAATGCTTTTTACGTTAACCCTTGTTCTGTCGAAAAACAAACACAAAATCCTCTGGTAAAATTTAAATTCACCACAAAAACTTAAGGTACAGTTGTTCAACACATAAAACATCTTAACCCCCTACATTTTATCAACATACATCATTAAATGCTGATGCCTTCTACTAAATAATCAAAGGTAAAACTTTATAATTTCACACAAGACAAAATTGCCGTTGACACGCGACGGACGGTTACTTGATAATTTAAAGACACTTCTCAATAAACTTTCAGATGCCATGGGTGCCATCAGGATAACAACTTACAATGTAAAATAAATCGACAGCCGGTGAATATTCAAAATGTTTGCCGAATGAATTGCGAAAGCATATAGAACTTTTAAATAATCAATATACCTTTGCTTTGCCTTGTTTCCTTTCTGGCAGTAAACTTCGTTAATAATTTAAATTATCCAGGAAGACTGTTTTTCCTAAATTGATTTCGGAAAATTTAATTAATGACGATATGAAAATTGTTCGTGCAGAAACAACTGTCCTCAAATCTTCTTGTAAAGTTGATATTTCTTTCAATATTGGAATCAATTTCACAGAGACAAAAAGATTTCATCCTCGTTCATGTAAGAAACATGTTAAAAAGTTTAGAAGCGCGTATTGATTTTTGTCTACAATGCATCTGCTTCACAATAAAACTTTATTCCATTGGAGAAAAATGTTAATATTTCCGTTTGAAAATAAACCGTTTTAGAAGAACATTTATTGCAATATTGATTTCAGTATTTAAGATGTTGAAATAGTTGAAGGTAAAGAATGGGTACTTAGTTGGAGGAGCACTAAAATTTAATGGTCATATTGAACAAAAACTAATGAATTATGTATTTCAAGAAATTTTACGGAGAATATGACTAGTTTTCTTATTAACAGTATTTTTTCTTAAACCATCTAGGCTAAAATAATTATGCTCTTGAACCGAAATATTTCATTGAACGCGAAGCTGCGGTTATTTTTACAGCCATATCAAACAAAATATTTGATATTTTCCATAAAAAAAGAAGAAAATTACAATCCAAAACTTTCCGGAAACATTTTGAATAAATAATTATTGAATAACGTACTTCCCCTCATCACAAACTTTATTGATTAATTTACTTTTGATTTTAATTCGTCATTGTTTTCATTACCTAAAAACAAACGTAATAATCTAACATATTGGCGACAATATGACATTCCGCCTTTCAATCACATTTATTGTAACTTTTTTGTCGCGCAAGTTTATGCAAATCGCATGTGAATGGCAGTCAGCAGATAAAATTGCGACAATTAATTACATAAAACACTTTACGTTATCAAAACATTTATTCAGCACAAGAAACATGTTGACAAACGCGCTGCATCACTGCAAACGCGGAATTTAAATTTATAGGCAGCCGAAAAAAACAAATGGCAACCATTAAAAGAAAACATAATCTATTCCGCAATCAATTACCGGCACGGCCATAAATGGCCAGACCAAGAAAAAAAAAAAGTTCAAGTTCATGTAAAAGCTCATCAAAAATGAGCGGAAGACCCATAAATCTTCAAAGCGACGATTCGTCACTCTCAATGTCATAATGACTATAGTTCATACAAAGAAACGAGACTCACTTATTTTCACTTGGCCGTTGTCTGTTGGGTAACTTAAAGCTTCAAGCAATGAAATATTAAACTTTCTCGCAACATTTACTGCACATTTGAGGCTCGCTGAACTTGAGCTGAGATGATGGGTTCACGGTCGCGTGGGAGCTTCACATAATTTCCACACGAACGTCCCGAGTTGCCCGCCAGTCACAGAGCTTCGAACAAAGGTTTGGCACAAGTTTCGTCACTCATATACGACGATAAAATATAATTACTTTCACTTTCAACGTTACAACTTTGAACATAAACCTCAAGCAGTTTTAGCGGTTCGTTGGATTTTCTTTTGACACACAAAAGCTTGTTTCTCGCGCCGCGCCGTCTTCAAATCACTTTTGATTTTCATTAATATATGGGTCATGATCAAGTTGGGCCGGTATTTCAGAAGGTTTTCACCTGCGTCTTATGATTTCTCGCGACCGAAATTGGAGTATATTGTGTGTTGGAAATTCCACATGTTGCACCAATCAATCAGCAAAGTCTAGCTGAGTGCAGCTGCAGTGGAGCTTGATGATGATTGAGCTCAGATATGTGATGGTGAGAAGAAGGCCGCCTTTTGTAAAAGTTACCCAATGGGAATCGCTTACCGCATAATTTTTCGGCAAAACAAAAGACCAAATATCGGGGCAATGTATTGCTGGGCGAATATATGCGCCACATATAATATGCAATGCGGTTTTGCTGTACACACAAACAATTACGTAAATACACGAAATTGTGCATAATGCAGCATTTGTTGTTATTTTGGTTTCGTTTTCTGTGTGCTTTTTTTGCATGAGTTATTCCCATTGTTGGCCGTGCAGCATCCGACATCAGACATTCAACTATGTGAATATTAAGTATGTTGAACATTGGTAAAAGTATATTGACTTTATTTGGATGCATTAAAAACGTTAAGTAAGACTCTCTACATTTAAAAATTTACATTTCTCTCAAATTCAAGCAATTTTTATTTGCCTGGCAATTTAGAATAATTTTTCTAAAATGATCACAAAATTTAGTAAAGTGACTGCAAATATTCGACGTATCAAAATGCAACTATTCAAGGCCATCCCACACATTTATGTACTTTAATTAATGTGAGGTGGTCCGTTCTGCTACACCGAAATCATTGGCAATCCCCAAAATTGACATTTATGTTAAAATCGTCGTCTTAATTGTGCAGGCTGACGTTGCGGTTGGACCCTGGTCTGACGATAATTCCAACTCAAAACTTGGAAATAGTCTTTTGTGGCTCCTTGGCCTTTTCCACTCAATTGTAACTGCCAATTATGAAACTGTGTAATTGGCAGTTTAGTATTTTGTAATAAACTTTTATTGTTTTAAAAATGGAGCACAACTTTTATTAAATGTTAATGTTTTATGCAACTGATACACTTTAAGATCACTTTTTTACTACAGGAATGAACAAAACAAGTGATGCTTTAGAATTAAAGCTATAATAACGTGCGCAAATACGTATTTAAATTTTGTACCAAAATTCTTATTAACATTTAAATATACATTCCCATATGGGAAAGTTTGGGGAATCCATTTCGTTGAAATTGCAAAGTTGGGATAGAATTTCAAGTTGTTTTGATTAGAATCGATAGGGGTGAACCCTACCGTATGCAGTACAAATCTTTATTTAACGTAAATAGCTGTGATGATGGTAAATGAAAGAGTTTGAATTGAATGGATTTAACTTTTTAGTGAATAAATTTGGAATTGTTGCACTCAATTTAACTTTAAGTTTAGAACAATAATTGGTTTCATTTTTATTATGTAGTTTCATGTACAATTTTCTTACTTAAAGTTTAAAAATGTAAGTTTCTTATTCATAATCTAGCTTAACGAGTGTAAAAGCGCTTTTGGATAAATTTAATTGTTTTATTATTGAATTTCACTTGTCAAAATCTTCTTTAAACAATAATTACTCTGAATTTTAACTGAAATTCGACAACAATTATTTCGTTGAACCTACCTTTTCCGATATGTCATGGCAACAATTACCAGTTTATGCATATCGAATTGCATTTTGCCTTCAATTGTACAGATGTGACCGACTTAAAATCATCTGAAGGCAAAATACCTAGGCGACATGCGTACAAGACTCACATTAAAAGTGTCGCCTAACTCAATCGACACTTTGTCTTCGTACTTCCCCTATGATGTCGCACAACAATAAAACAAATACATTTTGCCCTATCCACCACAGAACCAAGATGTGATACTGGTCATTTCGTCAGACGTACTTCGGCCACCAGTTCATATTATCTCCAAACCAAGGTAAGTGAATTAACAAACAAAGCACGCATTTTTATGCTCTTTGATGTGCGCAGTTAAACAATTGAGTCACCTAAAAATGTGGCGGTTATGTCTCATCTGAAGCTTCCAGAAAAATGTACAATGTACATGCATGTGTGTAAATGCTACATATTCGCGGAGGAGCGGGAAATTATTGGTGAAAATTGAAGCCGCTGGTCGCATATAAAAGTGATCTTGCGAATGACAATCAAACATATGTACTCAGGTGGTGAAAGAAGTCAGATCTCCAAAGATTTGTAGTTTAGTGAGTGAAGTCAAGTCTCAATTTTTATCATGAAGGTTCGTGTAGATTAAGTGACGATTAAGTGATTTATTAACTAAGAAAAAAAAAATTGTTCTCACCTAAATAGGTTTTGATTGTTCTGTTCGCCATTGTGGCCCTTTGCTATGCCCAGGCTGAGAAGGAGGAGGCAAAGACCAGTGATTTAGAGGCATCAGAGACCCACTACGGATACGGTCGGCACGGTGGGTATGGAGGATATGGTGGCTATGGAGGCTATAATGGAGGATATGGAGGATATGGCCACGGGGGTTATGGAGGATATGGCCACGGCGGCTATGGAGGATATGGTCAAGGATACGGCGGTCATGGGGGATATGGCGGCTACGGTGGATACCCAGGTGGCTACGGCGGATATGGTGGATATCCAGGATACGGATATGGCGGTTATGGCGGCGGTTATGGTGGCGGTTATGGAGGCGGCCTCGGCGGACTGAAGTACAATCTGATCAAGGGATTCCTTGGCTAAACAGCAGAACTGAATTGTGATAATTTAACGCTCAATAAAACAAAATTCGAAATTACCTCCGTGTGACTTTAATTATCACGGAAAACCGCTTCGTCTTACCTCACAACAATCAAAAACTGTGCGATTATACTTTCAGTTTCAATTATTCTCCAGAGTTTCGAACGCTGCGGGGGTTTTGGGGAATTGCCTCCCTTAAATGTGCCACATACATTTTCATTTAATGTTGAGGCACAGGACTATTTGACGTTTGTTCGTATAAACACCCTTCATAATACAGACAAATTGCATTATGGTTGTTTATATACTCTTGTACAGTAACATAATCACACATTTACATAATTTATTGTTGAATGTTATGACATTTGCATTGCAAAGCAGACTGAAATATGCCGCAACATCCAGAGCACGTCAAATCCTTGACGAATATTTTAAGAAATATCCTTAAAAGGTTTCGTGCTTCCGTTTGTATTCACGTGAGTATTTCTTTTTTTGTAAAATACAAAAAGCCCAGCTTTTCTAATTTGCATCACAACTCTGAATGTAATGAGTGAGATGGCAAACAACTGGGTCAATAGGTGAGTTTTTCTTTTATGATTGATTTTCATCTTTAGGTGGTGCAAAACACATGCTTCCATATTAATCGCCGAAGCATATAACAATAATAACACGAAAAACTAATAAAACTAAATGGACGCCGTAAAATCGATATTGTTCATTCCAGCGAACCATTTCTTGTATGCGTAATCTGGAAGTGGCGTTGTGGCGAATCCCTCTGGTGGTTTTCCGTTTTAGCATCCAATGGAGAATTGCTATCAAAACTGCTGTTTTGCAGCAGAAACTTCGACTATCTGACTTGAGCAATGTTTTACAAGGAGAATTGTATTGTGGCAATCGTTGTAAATCGGAATCGGTTAGTCTTCGAGCCACCCAGGAATTGGCTGAGCGAGAAAATCAATGTAAATTACATGAGGGATTCCCTTTGGTGAATGGGCACACGCCAACTAACTACATTTGGCTGATCCAGTACAAATAATTTGTTTATGGTAATTTGATTTCACTTTTCTAAGAACTTTCAAAGTTTTGCTGCTTTTTAATCATTTAAAAAATAATTTTTGACAGTGCAAAGTGCAAATATTGATATATAAGTTTAAGCAAAACTCGTTAATTAATCATGTATCAGATTTTGGGCTATTTGAATGTATGTCGAGATGAAAAAGCTCCGAAAAACCATGGACATTTGCATATTTGAACGCGCTCTCTATCTACTTTGGCGAATAGTGGAAGACCCATCCGAAAAACGGGTTTAGCTCGGAAATTCAGTAAACTTTTCACGTCTGATAAAAATTCATTAGCTGATCATAATCTGAGTATTGTCTGACGTGTCCGACTTAGCGTAGATTTAATCTCTTCTGTGGGTATTGTGCGTTCAGTGTAAAGTTATGACTTTGTAGAATCAAAAAAGTTTACAAAAAATTTATATAATTCTAGTTACTTTAAAGAGTCGTGACAACCCATCAAGTTCGCCAAACATCTCACAAAACGAAAAACGAAAAA